>JBAMBJ010001766.1:0-57500 GCA_037043495.1 Drosophila recens | reverse complement strand
CTGAGCCTTTATGCAAATGTTTGTTCTGAGCACACAGCTACGAATATGAATATGACTAGGACTATGACTACACTGAAAAAAAGACCACTTTCTAAGGTCAAGAACATTCATCTGAAATGTTTTGTTCTTGAACTAAGAATATTTTAACGACCAAATTTCTAATATAGTCGAACTTCCCTAACTCGAATCACCATTATCCAAGAAAAAGTTCGAGTTAGGGAGACTTCGAGTTAGGGATTTTTTTTTTAGTGTTTTAAAAGAAACTACAAATGCATTCAATCATAAGTACAATTCAAATTTCAATTTTTTCTGTTATTTTCAACAAAAATTGATTCCAGTTTGTTCAAGACCTGTAAATATTCTCAAAAATTGGTTTCTTTGTTCTTTTGCTGTATCCAGAATAAGTTCCCTATTCAAATGTCATCATAATTAATATTTAATTTTTTAATATAAAGAAAATTGTTTTTGCTGAGATACCACATTTTTCAGCAACTTTAATTTATTTGGTCTACTTTCAAATTCCTTAGCTACTAATAAGTTTGAATATTTTCTTAAACATTTTAGTACACTGATGCGCTGACAAAGAAGTACATTACGAACATCTTTCCTATAGCAATTTCACAAGCTTAAGTAATTTTTTATGCAATATTCTATCATATTTCATCACCATATGCTAATGTAAATCAATATAACATAATCAAACGATCCGGTAAGAAAAGTATAAAATAGAAACGAAAAAAAATTCAAGCTTTGTTAAAGATTTTCCCGAAAAATTCGACTTACACAAGTACGGGCCAATATTTTTGTTCGAGTTTGGGAGAAATTCGAGTTAGGGAAGTTCGAGTTAGGGAGACAGAATTGTATGAAATTTGCTCAGTAAACGCTATTGCCACTCGATTTTGTTCGAGTTAGAGAAACTTCGAGTTAGGGAAGTTCGAGTTAGAGAAGTTCGACTGTACTTAGAATATTAATCTTGAAAATCGTAAGTTCTTAATATAAGAATACAAATCTTAAGTCTAAGATCTTTTACTAAACAACAACACACTTTTTGGGACTTAGAATTCACAACTGGTTCTGGCATCTCAAAGATGTGTTTTTGTTTGTTGTTTAGTGTCATATCGACATTACTAGACCTCAAGTTAACTGAAACTTACTTCATTCTTCTTAAAATGTTAAGAAGCTTAATTTTCATTTGAGATTTTTTGTCTTGAGTATTCAAAACTTTTTGGTCTATAAATAAGAACATATAATCTTAAAAAAAAAGTGAGTCTTATTCTTATATTAAGATTTGTGGTCTTGAAAATATAAGAATTTATGATATAAGAAACAGGAAATTGAAATGCTTTCAAAATCAAGATGTGTTTTCTTATTTCAAGATTTTCATGTTCTCGACGCATTTTTTAGACCAAAATTCTTAGTTCTGAGACCAATATCTTGATTTTAGATCCTTTTTTATCAGTGTACACACTCAAAAAAAAAAAAAAAATATAAACTAAAGCTCATAAAACGCGGAAAATAACTGGCATGATAAAAAACCATAAATAGCTAAAGATATTTAATTTATAGGGACAGACTTTAAATAAATAATAATAAATCGGAAAATTTTTAATTTAAACTAAATTTAAGCTTAAATTTAAAATTTTTAGTTGTGTTTTTCTATTTTTTTATTTGATTTTATCAGCGATTAAATCCGTTAAAGTAAACATATTAATCGATTGAAATTGAGAGCCGTAACTGAAACAAAACTTTTTACTATACAGATACCAAAAAAACCAAAAATATTTCAAGCTAACTAAATAACCGTTAAGGAACCGATTCATGCGTATCGTTAAATTTAGGTCTGGTCAAGCATAAAATTTAATAATGTTGTTAAAATATAATCATCGTATTTGGAAATTTAATTTAATTTTTATATTTGACCATATCTCAATAAAAACATCGAAATTTTCCAAGTTTTTGAATATTTGTTTCAAAACCGAAATATACAAAAAGCCGGTAGCCGTACGTAGTCGATATATAAAAATTTTGCGTAACCGATAACCTCAAAGCGAATATAACCGATACGGAACTTCAACCGATATTCATGTCGGTTTAATACCCTGCTTTTTATATTTATTTGTTCCTTCTTAATGCATTTTTCATGTTTCTATATTTATTTCGACGAATTTCGTTAAAAAGAGACAACAAATTGTTATGTTCTGGCGTCACAATGTCGCCTTCTTGCTCGTCGAACTGAAAACAAATTTCGCCGCATCTGACAAATAATGATTGCTTGAAATGATCGAAATGTTTTGTACTTGTATTTCGAAAACAACGAAATTTTCACATCATTCAAACAATTCCAGTGTCTTGTATGTATATATTGTATTATTTTCAGTGTACGAGTCTGAATATCTGAATACGTGGAGTGTATCAAAATTCGCCTGCATATTGCATTGGCTTTGCATCTGAATCTGAATCTGCATTCGCCTCTGACTCTGACTCTGACTCAGTTCATGGCTTTAGCTGCATTTTATTTCTTGCTTTTTTGATTTTATAGCATAATGTGAACATAAAATATGAACAGATTAACACACACAAACACTCGCACAAACACTCACAAACACTCGCACAAACACTCACAAACACTCACACACACATTCACTTCCGCGTGCGATACATGAATCCATTCACTTGACTTGGCGGCAAAAAGAAAAGAAAAAACTGACTTTCCGCACAGGCGACGAGCTCAAAGTAAACGATATGCTTGAGAAAAAATGTAAATTCTATTATTTATCGATAACTTAGAAACAAATCTATATACTTTTTAAATCATTTCCACATCTCAAAATATATTCTTTTACATTTCGCAACTTTTACTATTGCTTAAACTCATCTATAGCATAGATATAAACAGTCGATAAATGTAATTTAATTTATCGATAAATGTCTAAGGTTCAACCAATTTATTTAACCAAAACTTTAAAAAGTTTCTTTAAATAATTTGCAAAGTTTTTAATGCAGTTTTTTATGATTATCGATAAATCATGCAATAGCGATTTATCGATACTTTTAGATAAATATTTTTATATATTGAAAGACTTTGGTTCAGAGTGCTAAACAATTTTCTTTAGTTAATTTGTGACAGTTTCAGTTTTATATTTTGATTTATATTGTTCAAAGAAATTCGATACATTTATCGTTGGTTTCTCCTTATCGATAAATAAAACAATTTGTCTCTGTGCTTGTATCCAATCTATAGTCAAGTTTGTTTCTAACAAACACACTTTCAGCTCTTACCTAACGATAACTTAGCTGAGTTGTCATACACTATCTATAAAAATTTATTTTGTATCCTATTTATCGGAAAGAAAATATATAAAATTCTGTATCATCTGAATTCTTAGTTCAGTTGAACTCTTTCTCACTTTTAGCCCTTTCCTTAAAAATTTCCCCATGAAATTTTCAAACAGCTACTGACTGCAAATCGATAGCTAAGCAGAGTTGCCATACATTATTGCTGCTATCGAAGAAAACTTAAATTAATATTATTATCGATTGATGTTTTTTAATTCACTTTAACTCTGTCTCATTTTAAGTCATTTTATGACTGCAAATTAATAGCTATCAAAAATATTTTTGCTAGTTTTTTTTATGATTTTTCGAAAATTGCTAAAAAAAAAAACACATTTTGTGTGAAAAGTAGCAAAAAGGGGTTTAAATAGTTTTTTTTGGCAATTTTTAAAAGAATCTTAAGAAATACCAGCAAAAATAATTTTTAACTTTTTTTTTGCAGTCACCCTTAGAATTGTTTCAACAATTTTTTTGGATTAAAATTTTTTTATTAAAAAATCGAGGTTAAAAGTTGAAAAAGACGTCTTTACATAAATTCAAAATTTTCCATGGTTACTTAATTGGTTAAGGAAATTTTAAGAAAAGTATCACCCATTTTATGACTGCAAATCGATAGTTTATACTCTTTTTCTATTGTCGATAACATCTTGAGTTGAGCACTTGGTAATCGATCTTTGCAGTTGCCATTTTGGAATGTGATTATCGATAACGTAAGCGTTGCTTTTGTCGGCTGATTCAGAGGAAGAAAACTCGTGTCCTTGCCTCAGTTACTCACAGTCGTTTCTTTTTGTATGTGTGTATGAAGTGTGTGTGTGTTAGTGTGTGTGTGTTAGTGTGTGTGTGTAGTGTGTGTTAGTGTTGTGACAACGCTGCTTCTGATGTTGTTTGTTGCCTTCAGTTTGCGCCTTGGCGTCTGCAACGCTTCGCTAAATCTTTTGTCTGCCTCTTTGGCTTACAACAAGTGCAATAGTTATCAGTCCATATATGTGTGTGTGTCTGTGTCTGTATATATATATTTTACTTGATTTGTGTAACATTGAGGCCGCTTGTCATTTGTTTGTTTATGGCGCATCGCCTCGTGTGACATCATTCAATTGAGACGACGACAAGACTTTGATGTTGATGCCTCTTTAATATCTGACTTGCCATGAAATATGCACGAGTCGTGTCGTGTCGTGCTCTCTTGTCTCATGTCGTGACACGAACGAGGCACAAGAACATTTCTGGTTTGATTCATGCTGAGAAGAGTAAGAGCATTAGATAAGTTAACAGCAGGTTAATGCGATTTAGAAACAGACTTGAGACCTAATAAAACACAAGAGTCAAGCAGTAATGCCAAATGTTTGCCGAAAAAACAACAATCGGGAAAAAGAGCTGAAAAACCAAAAAAAAGTCAGAAAAAGTTTTCAATTATCAATATGTGTCGATATGACACACAAAACACATTTATCGATGCAAGCCTAGAACCAGTTGAGAATTCTAAGTCGCAAAAGTTACAAAATAGCTGTAAAGCTAATCTAGCTCTCTGTGTGTTGTTGTTGTTGCTGTTAATGTGTTGTAGCTTCGTAGGGCTTTTTATAATATATTCAAAAAAATATAGAATTACTCTTATAATGCTACAGCTTATTTTAAAAACTTTTGAAAAATGTCTGTCTGTTTCCGGTTGTTTGGCAAGTGCTGATTACAGTTGTTCTCATGTTCATTTTCATGTTCACGTTCAAATATTTTGACACTGACCCATCTATAAATCCCCTTTCCCTTTCCCCTTCCCCTTTCCTGTGTTTCTCTTTTCGTCTCTCCATGTTTTTTTTTGGGGATTTCAAATTTGTTGTTTCTGAAAAATGTTGAGTTTTTTGGGTTAACGCCTTGAGCGATCTGTAAATAAAGCCACGTAAGCTTCTTCCATCTCTCTCTCCCTGTCTCCTCCCTCTCTCCCTCTCTTTCTCTCTCTCGCTCTCTTCCTCCCTCTCTTTTTCTGCTTGCATTATTTGAAACATATTTGGCTTGAAATTGGCCTGCTGGCGCCACCTGGCGTTCATATGCTAATTGGTTTTTCGGCCAAGTTCATCAAATGGCCATAACTCGCGTGTCCACACACTTTAGTCACCCACCGGTCGTGTGGGCGTGGCAGCTGAGGGCGCTACACTGCACTGCATAAATCAAGCAAGAGAACCAAAAAAAAATTCAGTTTTTCAGTTTTTCATTTTTCTCGGTTTTTTTTTTTTGAAAAGTTTGCAAATTTCAATTTTTTTTTTGTTTTGTTTCATTGTTTGATTTGCGAGCAGCCAGTTAGAGGAAGAGAGAGAGAAGGAGAGAGAGAGAGAGGGGGAAGGAGAGGCAGGGAGAGAGGCCCAGTTTACAAAGTAAACAAACGGCAAATGAAACAACGTCGCTGTCGACGTCGCTGTCGACGCTGGATGCTGAAGTAGCACAGTGGGGCCTTTGCTCATTTTACTTAGCAAAAATCGTTACTTTTGAACCAAATGAGATATTTGAATTTATTAATTTTATTAATTTTATTTTATTTTGTTTTATTTTTAAGGTTTTTATATTTGAAAATTAATTTCAAAAAGTTAATTTCAAAACTGAATTATCAGAATTGCATCATTGACTTAATTCCTATGGCATCTATATGATATAGTAGTCCGATTTCAACCAATCTGACATATTATGAATGTGGGGTAGTCCTCTACATCCAGACCAAATTTGGTTCAAATCGGACCACGATATCATATAGCTGCCATTCATATTCATATTCATATTCATATTCATATTCATATTCATATTCATATTCATATTCATATTCATATTCATATTCATATTCATATTCATATTCATATTCATATTCATATTCATATTCATATTCATATTCATATTCATATTCATATTCATATTCATATTCATATTCATATTCATATTCATATTCATATTCATATTCATATTCATATTCATATTCATATTCATATTCATATTCATATTCATATTCATATTCATATTCATATTCATATTCATATTCATATTCATATTCATATTCATATTCATATTCATAGCATTCATGCCATAGCAACAATCGGTCGAGCTTTGTAATTATGCCGCGTGTTTTTATTGTGAGGTTGCATTCGTTTTTTTGACTTAAGCTTCTTAGGCGGATCCGGGCGGGTACAAAACCATATATATTTACTTAGAGAACTGAATACTGAAACGTTTTTGGGTTAGTGTTAAGTAGTGTTTTTCAGTTCATGAGAGTTTTCGTCGACCAAAGTTCAAAAACAGGCACGCCCCACAGTGCGTCGACTGAAAAACTATTAAAAATGAAATGGGCTAAGCGACCTCTTTGCCTAGGCTGGGGGCGTGGCAAAGGCAGACAAGGATAAAAAAAAAAGGTTGAAAAAATATTAAAAAATGAGCAAGACAGAAGATAAATAGGCAGACAGTTGGAAAGAGAGACGAATAGACGGAAGGACGGACGGACGAGCAGCCGCCGATAGCCGGCGGACTTTTCATGTATTATGCATATGCACAAACACAATACACACACACACTCATAGACCCACACACACACACACACTCACACACACACATAACACAGACACGATTGATGTGTGTACAGAGACACCAACTGAAACAACAACAACAACAACGAGAACAACGAGAACAGCAACAAGAAAACAACACTAAGCTCAGCACAAAATGTGTAAAGTCAGAGATAACATGACTATTGAAATACCCTGGAAATATTCAAATATTATGTGAAGCGCCCTCTATGGGGTGATAAGTGCAACACTTTATTTAACAACTGATCAGACAATGTAAACGTATAAATTGATTATCGAAATTATAACAATCGATATTTATCGAGAAATATTCGTTGATGTTGATAAAAGTATTCAATTGATTAAACTACTATTGACAACACAATTTTATAAGTATCGAAAACATTGTGCGCTATCGATAAGTAGTCGATAGGCAGCAAGAAAAGTCGATAACAAATAAATATAACATTGAAAATAAATAAATAAGGGCTCAAAGCAAACAATACGATATCGGAGATAATTGTCGATAACACACCTAATAATGCTTGATATCGATAATAGTAATATGCGATAGTAATCGAATTTATCCAAGGCTTATGACTAACGATATTGAAGTCGATAACAAATCAAATAATAATCGAAACTAGCATCGATGACATTAGTAAATTTCAATGAGAATTCTTCAAACTGCGAGACATTCAATGAAAATTCTGCGATAGTGAGAGATAAAGAGAGAAAGGTACAGAAAGAGAGAGAGAGATAGAGAGGGGGGAAAGAATAAGAGAAAGCCGTCTTCTGCACTGTGACGATTGATTGACCCCATAGCAGACACTTTGCAAAGGGTATACATAAAAAATGTGCTGGTCATTGCGTACAAAAAAATGAAAATAAAAAATATTGCGTATTCGCAGCGCAGCACATAAAGGTAAAGGTGTGGAGTATACGTACAGTATATGAATATACACTACTGGCCAAAATAATAAGTACACTTTTTTTACTATAACAGCTATTGTAAGTCAAGTCTTCATATTTAAAAAATAAATTTGGAAAGGTCATTTCAATTCCGTTTGAACCATACAAAACTTTCCTTAACCCATTAAGTACCCATTGAAAATCTCAAGTTCATGTAAAAGTCTACTTTTTCAACTTTTTTCTTCGATTTTTTAATAGAAATGTTTTGATGCAGAAAAATTCTTCAAACAATTCTTAAAGTGAAAAAAAAAAATTTTCAAAAACATTTTCCTAGTTTTTTTTTATAATTTTTTTAAAATAGCTTAAAAGGCACTTTTTCGTCATTTTCATACATTAAGTGCCTTTTAAGAAATTTTAAAAAATTTATAAAAAATACTAACAAAAATATTTTTGAACAATTTTGTTTGCAGTCACTCTTAGAAGTGTTTCAAGAATTTTTGTTGCTTTTATTAAAAAATCGAGGATAAAAGTTGAAAAAGTAGACTTTTACATAAATTCGAAATTTTCAATGGGTAAGAAGGGTGTACTTATTATTTTGGCCACTAGTGTATATATAGTTGTATATTTGTGTGTGTGTGTGTGTGTGTGTGTGTGTGTGTGTGTGTGTACGCACTTGACGCAGTGCTGAACTCGTTCGCTCGATAGGCATTTGTATATGTGACCCATATACGTCCATCTACATCTCCATCTACATCTATATATATTAGGGTGTCCCTTATTTGGTCAAAGTCAATATTTTTAAACGCATACGGGCTAGTTCTGTTCATTAGGTCCTAAAGCACTCAGAAATAAATTTTTACCTTAATCGGAGTATGATAACCCGTGCCGACTTGGATCGGAAAATTTAAAGATTATGGGGGACAAAAAAAAATTTTTATTTTTTTTTTATTTTTTAAATTTTTATTTTGTTTATTAGGTCCTAAAGAACTCAAAACCAAGTTTTCACCTTAATCGGAGTACGAGAACCCATTCAAATTTGCATCGAAACATGAAAAATCATCGAAAAATGTATAATCAGTGTTAAAACACTGGTTTTTCATGTTTCGATGCAAATTTGAATGGGTTCTCGTACTCCGATTAAGGTGAAAACTTGGTTTTGAGTTCTTTAGGACCTAATAAACAAAATAAAAAAATAAAAAATTAAAAAAAAATAAAAATTTTTTTTTGTCCCATATAATCTTAAAATTTTCCGATCCAAGTCGGCACGGGTTATCATACTCCGATTAAGGTAAAAATTTATTTCTGAGTGCTTTAGGACCTAATGAATTAGAACTAGCCCGTATGCGTTTTAAAATATTGACTTTGACCAAATAGGGACACCTAATATATATACATCTACATACAAATGTCTGTGCCACACATTTTCACATTTTCACATTGCCACATTGCCACATTGCCACACATATTGCCAAGTTGCACAAACTGTTGACGACTCGTCGACTGATCAACTATGCAAATGACACACACTTCCACATTCCTTTCTCTCTTCCTGACTCTCTCTCTCCCCAAAATCCCAGAAGGAATTTTCATTGATTTTCATTGCAATTCAATAATGCAATTATTAAATAGCCGATAAAGTAAGCTTATATATAATTCGATTCTAGCGATAAAAAACCAAGGTTATTCTAACGACTTAATGACTAAATTCAATATTATTTATTTTGTCTAATTTTGTTAATAAATAAATAAAAGAAGCATTTAAAATATTTTTGAATAAAGTTTCTTATTTTCCATTTGATTGCCGATTTCCTTTCTAGTGCAAAATTACCTTTAATTTTAAAGAAATACAAATATTAATTTATAAAAAAAAAAATTTTATAAAAATAAAAATTAGTTTATTAAATTTAATTTAATAATTATTATATTATAAGAATATTATGTAGAATATTAAAAGTAATAATAATTATTAATAAATATTCCTAAGTTCGATTCCTTACAAATTTGCCATGTTTTATTAACAAATTTTTCTTTAAAAACCAAACAAAATTGAAGAGAATTTATAAAATCGATCTTATTATTTGTTTTTTGTATTCAGGCATGAAACCATAAATTGCGCTAATTTTTTAAATTTAAACAATTTTTGAGATTTGCTGGCTTGGCTGAAACTCAAGTACATTTGTACCTAATATTTTGAATTATTTAGTGTTTTTAAATGCATTATTAGATTATAATCTATAGTGAATCTTAAACATTTAAATCTAAGCCCAACTCCGCTTAACTGAAACCTATACAATTTTTCATTTGAATTTAGATTTTTGCAGACCTTTATTTTATATAACAAATTAATAAAAAACCAAAACTCTTTAATATTCTGATTTAAAGCTTTAAATTAATTAGCTTTATTTTCCAGAAACCAAAATATTCATAACTCACCACTCGAAATTATATTGACGCATTTCTCTCCAATAAATTGACATACCTGCAAAAAAACAATGCAAATATTTATTTAGTAAATTTATAGCACAGATTCTTTTTTTATTTATTATACATTTATTTTTATTCTATTTTTTTTTTATTTAATTTAACTTATTTTTTTATTTTTATTTAATTTTGATCTATTTTATTTTTTAATTTAATTAATTTTTTTTTATTTTATTTAATTTTATTTATTTATACTTTTTTTATATATCTATTTTTAAATTTTTATTTTTTGCTATTTTCTTTTATTTATTTTGATTTTATTAATATTATTTTTACTTTATTTTTATTATTTTCTTTGACTTTAGCTTTTTAGCGCTTTATACATAAGCAGAGATAAATTGTAAGAGTTAAATAAGGCGAGACTTAAATATGACTATTTAGTTGTCGGCAGCGAAAGAGAGAGAGAGAGAGGGAGAGGGAGAGTGAGTAAGAGAGATAGACATTTAGCATGACAAATTTGTGGACACATTGTATTAAAGCATTTTGAAGTGCGCCGCATTAAGTTCGAGGCAACGAGGCATGCGACAAGTTGAACGGCCACTAACAGTGCCGCACATAAGTATGCCAACCAACAAACAAGCCATCTCTCTCTCTCTCCCTCTCGCTCGCTCCGTGTCAACAGAACACAGAGCAAACAACAAACATCAGACAAATGTTGTCCGTTGTCCGGTGGCGCCTAATTTGTTTTTCTTTCGAGTTGAATTTGAAACCTGCACAAGGACAAGGAATTGAACGAGTCCACCACCAGTGCACCACCCCCACCACCCCCACCTCCCCCCTTGTCCCCTGCCCTTGATCCACTTGCCCCACATGGAGCATCAGCAACATCAGCAACAGTTTGTTTAGTGCCAAAGACCAAAAGTAAATGCTGTTGTTCTCAATGTTGTTCTTAATGTTGTTGTTGTTGTTGTTGTTATAAAATAAAATACAACAAAAATGCTGAGCTTGGCAAAATGTGTTTATTTAGGATAACTTGACTGCTTCTTCCTCTTCTGCTCTTTCTTTATCCTCCTTTTCCACCTTCTTTTGCCAGGTTGACAATTGTTGTCAGCGGGAGGTGGGTAAAGGGGGCAGGGGCAGGGGCAGGGGGAGGGGGAGGGGTGGTTTACAGTGGCACACCCAGTAGAACCTGAAGGCATGTGGTGAACAAATTACACACAGCCTTCCGCCCTAAAACTTCAGGTTTAAAGCTGCAGCCGAAAGTCTACTAAGGTTTCAGGGCGAGACCGCTGAAAGCGTACATAAGCTTTCCACCGTTTTTTCCGGGGTACATTTTGCTGCAAGAAAAAAAGTACCTGCAGCTAACTTAACGTTGCCAACGCCTGGCGATAAATATCGAAAACACTTGTTATGAGTTTTAAACCATACTTTTCTGTAGTTCTGTATTGTTAATAGAATTCATAATAAATGAAATATATTAAAAAACTTGTTTTATTAATTAAGCATTTTTAAAAATGCAAAATGTTGTTTTATTATTTAATATTTTTATCGTGGCAGTCATCGATAAATACAAAGGGCTGGCAATGTTATTATCGGCTATCGAAGACATTGCAGCCCTTCGTTTGTGTATTTTGTGAATGTGCAGAAAGTGTCAAAATAAGGTAAGTTTTAACTATAAATATATGAATAAATGTTTAATTTTATTGTATTTTTAACCTAATAGATCGCCTGACTTAATTGCCCGATGACGAAGATCATAGCTTTTGCAAGCAAGACCAGTCACACGTAAGTAAATTAAACATTTAACCAATTACACAACAAATTTGTTATATTATTGTAGGAGGCTCTTCAAACTGGAAAGTAAGATTGGCAAATCGCCCAACAATTAGGTAAGAATAAATTATTCTAATGCTCCTCCAACAAACAATTAATTGATTCTAAATTTCAGATTGACCCTTCAACCGAATGCTGTGGCTAGGAGGAATTAAATATTAAGTAAAGTTAGTTTTAAGTTTTATTATAAGTGAACTAATATTTAGTTAAACATGAAGTGCATTAAAATAAACAAATATAAACAAACATTTTGTGTGCCTAATTTTTTGGCTCCGATTCGGCACAATTTTCCAGTGGCCTACAGCAAGGGAAATTCCGGACAAAAATTCCCACCCCTGAAAAAACGATAGAAAATTTTCAGAGGTTTCAGCTTGAAACCTTAGCGGAAGCTTCCGCCAAGTTTTCAGCTAGCGTATACCGAATTACCCCGGCCACGCTAATGTAAAAGCGAATTAGAACTTTACATAAAGTGGCTGCACAGCTCCCCTGAACGTTCAGCTGGCATTCTGAACGTTTTTCGCTATAAAAGAGCCACTGGGCAGTGGCAGACAAAGACCACTCGAATGCGACGCACCGTGGACACAAAGCGCATTGCGAGCATACAAAAAATAAGAAAACAAATCATAACAAGAAGAAAACTAGTCGGCGGTGCTACAGTCGAGCGGTACTCGACTGTCGGACACCCCGTACTTATTATGCAAGATATCTCAAACAACAAAAGATTTTCATACTAAGACTTAATTTGGACTGATCGTTCCTATGGCAGCTATATGATATAGTAATCCGATCCAAAATCTAAAACAAACTTGATCTGCTTGCAATGTAGACGAACCTACATACCAAGTTTGGAGTCTCTAGCTCTTATAGTCTCTGAGAACTAGGCGCTCTTACAGACGGACAGACGGACAGACGGACATGGCTATATCGACTCGGCTGTTGATGCTGATTAAGAATATATATACTTTATGGGGTCTGCCACGCCTCCTTCTGCCTGTTACGCACTTTTTTTTTTGTGACAAAGTTAATAGACCCTTTACTTTTTTAAAGTACGGGGTCTAAAAAGCGGAAAAATGTGAAAGCAAAGAGAAGAACAAAAAAAAGGTACACACAGACAAAAAAACATGTCATCCTTTATTAATCAATTTGTTTATTTTTTTATTCATTTTTTAAAAAATTTTTTATTTAAGTAAAAATGAAATTATAAGTTAATTAATATAAACATTAAATATAAGTATTTATAGTCATATTTAAGCTTAAATTTAAGCTGAAAAGATAAAAAGTTAATAAAAAAATTAAAATTGAAAAATCTGGATGCATAAAAAAGTGATGAAATGATCCAACATTCATTGCAAGAATAGAGTATGACCGTACTAGAATTGAAGCCGTTGTGATCTTAAATTTTGTAAGATTTTACATCAACAACCCTATGCGAGTCTACCTAAGTTGGGAGCAGCCGCTGCTCCCGGAGCCACTGCGTGCCCACCGCTGATCTAGCGAACTGTTGTGCTTAAACCGACTGATCGGTCCTAGGACAGACATGATATATGATATAATAGTCCAATTTTAGGCAAACTTGGTCAGAAAAAAAAAGCCATTAAACGAAAAGCAAATAAAAATACTGTAAGTTTGCTTAAAATACCTAAAATAACTTTCGTTATTATAGCTTTAGATTATTGTTTACCCAATAAATTTTGTTTCAAAACTGAAACGAACTGAAATAAGAGACGATTTTTTTTAACTAGAAAACTAGAATTAATCTATTCTAATCTTAGAAAAACTATATTTTGTATTGTGTGAAGCTTGAAATGAATATAAATATGAGAATGTTTTGAGCTAGAAACAAGCTTATTTTGAAACAAGTCAAAGTTTGATTTATTTATTGATTTCTGACGCAACAAGACAAGTCTTATAAATTAAGGCGAAAGTCATACTTCAGTTTAAGGTAACATTTAAGTTTTGGAAAAGAAAAAAATGTAGATGAAAAATCAATTCTTATAATAATATTATTACTGCTATTTATAATTTATGGTCTGTTATAAATGAGGAATTTGTATTTGTATTTTTAGACCTCGAACTTAAAAAAAAAAGTACAGGGGTCTATTAACTTTGTTTTTTTACTATGTTTTATAAACCATTTTTGCGCCTTAGAAATTTGTGATAAGTTAAAGATTTTTGAGAACTTCAACTATTATAATTCGATTTTTTTACATTCCAAAACGTACTCATACATATAAGGTTGTCAAAAAAGTCTTGCGGTATTTTTATTGAATTTTCAATTGTTCATAAAATTGGTTATAATAATGCGATTTAAGTCAAATATGCGCCGTTTTGTTCGATGACGAGTTCCCAACGAGATGCCAACTTCATAATGCCAATCTTGTAGAAGCTCGCTTCCTTATGGTCAAAAAACTCAGAGAGCCAATTTTCACAGGACTCTCTTGTGGCCAACTTCCGACTACCAAGCTCGTTCGCCATGGACAGAAATAGGTGGTAATCACCTGGTGCGAGATCCGGACTATACGGTGGATGCAAAAGAACCTCCCATCCGTGCTCCCGGAGCTTCTGGCGCGTCACCAAAGATGTGTGTGGCCTGGCGTTGTCCTGATGGAAGACAATTCGGCCTCTGTTGATCAAAGATGGCCTCTTCTGCATGAGTGCTGCATTCAAGCGGTCCAGTTGTTGGCAGTACAGGTCCGAATTGAGCGTTTGGCCATAGGGGAGCAGCTCATAGTGGATGATTCCCTGCCAATCCCACCAAACACACTGGCATCTTTGATCACCTCTGCACCAGAACGAAAACGTTGCATTTTTGCCTTTATCTGTAAAATATGCCGTATTTTCTCCTTATTTTGCTCCATGTTTGCGACGCTATAACTCACGAACGACTAAAAACAAACAACAATTAATCAAACACGTGTTAGCGCGTGAAAGGAGCTTTCCAAAAAAGCTCTAGCGTGAACCGATGCGACGAATACAACTAGAACTACGCGGTTGCAAAGACAAGCTTGCGGAAATACCGCAAGACTTTTTTGACAACCTTATATTTATTGAAACATTTTAAACGAATTTGAAATAAAAGATTTTGGTTCTTAATTTTTTTTAAATTTTAAAGACAGATCGTTTTTATTTTGTTCGTGAATATTTGTGAGTGAATTCGGAATTTTCTTTCTGAGTGTACTCTCAAATACTCTCCCCCTCTCTCTCTCTCTCTCCCTTCCCCTCTCTCTCTCTGTCTCCCTCGCCCTCTCTCTCTCTGTCTCTCTTGCTCGCACTCTAAGATTCCAAGCAGCTTTGCTTTAAGCAAATTGTGCGACCTTTGCCGCCATTTTGCTTTTGATGTTATTGTTATTGTTATTGTTATTGTTATTGTTGCTGCAGTTATTGTTGTGGCAAATTAATAAGCAGCCAGCGTCGCAGTCGCCGTCGCCGTCGCCGTTGGCAGCGCAGTCGCGTCACATAAATCAACAAGAAAAAGAAAAAAAAAAAATAAGCGCTAAAAGAAATCACAGTAATTAATTAATGTGTAAGTGTGTCTGAGTGTGTGTGTGTGTGTGTGTGTGTGTGTGTGGGCGGTGGTGGGCGTGGTTTTAGTAGCTGTAGGTGGTTGCCTCATAAATTAATTGCCGCCCCGGGGGCCACGCCCACAACGTACGGCAGCCACTTAATCAAAGATTTTTCGCATTTCTCGCTTGTAAAACGCCTTTTATTTTATTTCATTTCATTTCATTTCGTTTGTTGTGCGTGTGTAAAAGTGTGTGTGTGTGTTTGTATTTAATTTGATTTTCCAGTTCTTTTTTTCTTTTTTCTTGTTTTTCCTCTACCATAATTCGTATGCTGTGTGGCAAAACATTAATTAAAGTCTAGTGAAAATGTAAAGTGGAAAACCCTTTTCAAGTTTCATTTTATGATGACTGACAGCAGCTGACTGCTATGAGACTCTGACTCAGACGCAGGCACCTCGAATGTCCCTTATCAGGTTTAATGACTGACAGCAGCTGACTGCTATGAGACTCAGACGCAGGCAGGCAACTCATTAATCGCACATTAAGTGCATAAGTGTAGTGTGCTGAAGTGTGCTCGACTAGCAGATACCCTGCACTTATGTGTTGAATGTGTTTTGATTAGTCGCGTACTAAAACCCATAAAAAGGCACAGCAATCAAGTAATTTAAATAAGTTGGAGTTAAGTGTGCCCGACTAGAAGCTACCCTGTACTTATGTTTTATGTGTTCTGATTATATGCGCATCAAAATCCATTAAAGTTCAACAGCTAAACAGTGCATAGTATTCGTTTCCGTGCAGTGTGCTCGACTTGTTGATACCCTGTACTAAGTTTTCAAGTGTTTGAGATATACGCAAATTAGACTCCATAAAAAGGCGCAGCAAAAAAGTAAAAAGTTGTAGTTGCATTTGAGTAAACGCGACTTAAAGATACCCTGTACGTAGTTTAAGTGTAGTCTTATTAGTAGCACATTAAAAAAGCAAATAAAAGTACACTGCAATAGAGTTATTAAAATTAGTTGCATTCGAGTGTGCACAACCTTAAGATACCCTGTACTAAGATTTTTAAAATTCGAGCTAGAGAAGTTCGAGTTAGGGAAGTTCGACTGTATTTAGTAAAATTCAAATTATTTTCAATGTTCACAATCAAAGTAGCCAAAATAATCAGAAAAAGATCAAAAATAATCCGAATACTCAAAAAGATTATTTTTGATTATTTCTGATTATTTTTGAATAATTGTAATAATTTTAGATAATTTTTGATTTTTTGTAAAAACCGAAAATAATCGTAATTTATTCACTAGTTTGACTTTTAAGCAAAAATAATCGAATTACTAATGATTATGATTACTAATCATTTTTGAACAGGTATGATCAAAACTACGTTTTACTGAGTGTTACATATATTAACACAACTCTTAGACACTCACTTATGAGCAGCGTAAAAGTTACTTAGTAGAAAAACTAGCCCTGATTCATTCAGCTTAACATACTGGGCTTATGATTCACAACTAGTTAAGCAACTTCTGCAACTTCTTTGTCGGGCATAAGACTAATTGCAAAGTGGCCAAAACAAAAGTGAAAGAAAAGACATGAAATGAAATGAGAAAAGGAAGCAGAGTCTAGAGGCAGATCATTAGTCGCAGCTAATTGGCCAGCGATTTGGGGCGATAGAAAACTGAAGCTGAAGCTGAGGTAATCCCAAATCATCGGCCAGCTTTATGCAGTTGCCACACATCTTGAGGCAGCAGCAGCAGGTGGCAAGGTGGCAAGGTGGCAAGGTGGCAAGGTGGCAGCCTCAAGCATGCCATGCTTTGGCTATGAGTTATGGCACACATGTGGCAGCTGCCTCCTGTCTCTCTCTCTCTCTCTCTCTATCTCTCTATCTCTTCCCTCTCTCATCTGCAATTCCTTTGCTGACCAAGTGGCAAGACTTGCGTGTGTGTCCATGAAAATCTGACACGCATAAATTTACTCTCACACAGCGGAAACAGCAAACAGGAAACGGAAACAGCGTAAGCGGAAGCGCATGTCTAACAAGTTGCTGAAAGCGATTTCAGCTGCCGCGAGACTTGCGGCAAATGCGATTAGGCCACACGGCAAGTAGCCATCAGTTCAGTTCAGTTCAGTTCAGTTTGGACTCAACTCGAATGTGGAAATGGAAATGGAGATGGAGATGGAGATGGAGTTGCCACACTCGCGAAACACTCGCACTATGGACAATTTAAACAGTTTCTATTTGATTTGTTCATTTTTAGACACCGTACTTTAAAAAAGTAAAGAGGTCTATTAACTTTGTCACAAAAAAAATGTGCGTAACAGGCAGAAGGAGGCGTGGCAGACCCCATAAAGTATATATATTCTTAATCAGCATCAACAGCCGATTCGATATAGCCATGTCCGTCTGTCCGTCTGTCTGTCTGTCCGTCTGTCCGTCTGTAAGAGCGCCTCGATCTCAGAGACTATAAAAGCTAGAGACTCCAAACTTGGTATGTAGGTTCGTCTATATTGAGAGCAGATCGAGTTTGTTTTAGATTTTGGACCGGACCACTATATCATATAGCTCCCATAGGAACAATCAGTTGAAAATCAAGTCATAGTATGGAAAACTTTTTTGCTGTTTGAGATATTTCAACCAAACTGACAGAATATGCATTAAAGATGGTCCCATACATACTGACCAAATTTGATTGAAATCGGATTACTATATCATATAGCTGTCATAGGAACGATCAGTCCAAATTAAGTCTTAGTATGAAAATCTTTTTGTTGTTTGAGATATCTTTATAATAAGTACGGGGTCTCCGACAGTCGAGTACCGCCGACTAGTTTTTTTTAATATTTTGGCGCTCGTTTTCTGCCTAGCCAATAAATAAAAACAAAATATTTTTTATTGCATGCTTTAAGGCACTAACATTGCTTGCAACTTAAATCAGCATTTAAAAATCCATAATCATCATATCAATGAGGCTAAATTCTCCATTACATTAAACAAACATAATTTGTTATAATATAAGATTGCATAAATATTGGTGACTAGTGACGAAATTCTTAATCATCAGCTTGTAGCGCTAGGAAAATCATTTAAATCAAATTCAAAATATATTTTATGTCGATCTGTCTTAATACTAGCATATATCAATTAGTTTTTTTACACCATAATTATTATTTTTAAATTATTATTGAAAAAAAAAATATGCAAATAGCAGAAGTATATCATATAGATATTATAGGCTTTGTCTGAATGCCATGTTGTTTTCCGAGATATCCGGAAATAATTATAGAAATATCATGCATTAATTATTGCAGCATTCGGTAGTAAATCGTTATATTTGTCGAATAATCAACTTATTAATTCCAATTCATAAAATTCTGTTACAGAATTTCAGGTGACAAAAACTTGGAATTTCAACACATCATTTATTAATTAATTTTGTTGAAATTTCTCGACTTTCAGTTCTTAAAATGCCATCACAGTAGTTGATGCTTTGCGTTTTAAAAATTGACATATTGGGGTGCCACAGAAATCTATTTCACCTGAAAAATGACGTAAATTTCATACAAATTTACGTCAAATTCAAGTGAAAGAGATTTCTGTGGCACCCCAGATAATGTGCTACAAATTCAAAGTTGCCTTCATAAATCAAATGTTACTCGATTCCAAGTAAATGATCAAATTGCCCATTGTACACACGGCGGAGGCAACAATCCAAGTCGTAGTTGAGCAGCAACTTATACATATGCAACTTACACACACACACACACACACACACATATATGTACATGAGATCACATACGGAATTGGGATTAGGATTGGGCTTAAGGTTGAAGTTGGCGTCGTTTCAGTTTCATTTGTACAAATCCTTTTGATACCCTGTACACGTGACTAACAATTGGGATCTGATATGGTTGCAGTATTTGAGTCGCGTCTGTCAATGTCACAGTTATCGATAACAACAGTTTATATATTGTATAATAGTTTTATATTTGTCTAGACTTGTCTGGACAATTAGTTAATTAAATACATTAAAAGAAAAATTACTTGCATAAAATTCTTATCGATATCTTATTTATCGATAGCAATTTGTTATAGAACTGCAGCACAAAAGTGTGTACACACCTCGCAAAGTGTTCCAATTCGATGTAATCGACCTGACTTAATGCTCCAATTAATATACATAATTAATATCTAAAAAAAATCAATAAATCAGTTATCGATAAGAACAGTTTATACTTATATATAATAGTTTTATATTTGAATCGAAATTTTTTTTACAAAGATGTAAGCTTTGAAATATATTGCTTATCAACATCTCTTTGTTATCGATAACAGCTGTTTATGAATGCCTATTATAGACTTTACAGTACATACAGCATAACTACACAGAAAAAAAATGCCGTTCTAAAATCAAGCCTAAAATTCTTGTTATAAGCCTGCATTTTTTAAGTATGTTTCCAGGATTAAGCTGAACAATCTAGCCTGAATCGGGATTAAAATGAGAAAATAAGCCCAAATTACTTGATTCTCTCTCGGCCTCTCTCATTTCAATTGGTTCGGTGGCTCAGTGGTTAGAGTCGCCGACCTGTTTGGAAAAAACGTGGGTTCGATTCCCCCCAGTCAATTGCAATCAAACATTTTCTTCATTAAAAAAAAAATGTTAAAAAAAAACAATAAAAAAAAATTAAATAAAAAATATTAAAAAAAAAATTAAAAACAAAAAATTAAAAAAAAAAATAAAAATAAAAACAAAAAAAGGTAAAAAAAAAAATCTTAAAAAAAAATATTTAAAAAAAAATTTAAATGTAACACAAAACATTATTCTTTTTAGCCTGAATTTAAGAATTTCAGGATTGAATTCGGGATTGAAAAAATCAAGTATTTCATACTTGGTTTAAGCAAATCCGAGATTACCCCATTTCTGACATCGTTTCGGATTGAATCCGGGCTAAATATCCCGGATTTTTTTTTCTGTGTATAGCATAGTTATCGATAACATATTTTATAGGGTTCGACACTGTCAACTCAATTCAATTCACATTCAGTTCACACAGGGTATCTGCTAGTCGCGTCTACCTTACAATTGAAACTGTCTCACTTTCAACTGTTGTTGTGCTTATTCCAGTTGTTGTTATCGTTATCGTTGCTGTTGCTGTTGTTATCGTTGTTTGCCTACTTTTAGTGTTTAGCCAACGTCGCATAAAAATAGCACAAAATCGCAGCTAAACGCAGTCGGCGTCGCAGTCAGCGTCGCAGTCAACGTCGCAGTCAGCGTCGCAGTCACTCAGTCGCATTGCATTATGCGGCTGTCGCTGCGGTCTGTGCTTGGTCTCTCTCTCTCTCTCTCTCTCGCTCTCTCGCTCTCTCTCGCTCTCTCGCTCTCTCTTTCATATACTCTAGCCTTGCGGTTTGTCGTCTGCGTAAAGACTTAAAGTATTACAGTTACAGTTACAGTTACAGTCAGTTGTTCATCCTACCCTCCTCCATCCTCCATCCTCCATCCTCTCCCCTTCCCACCCTTCCTTCCTTCCGCCACTTGCCCCTCTCCGCTATTTGCTAAAGTACCGCTAGCTAAGCCAAATGTTGACGACAACTGTTGTTTTGGATGGCGTTTACTCTCTGTCTCTGTCTCTCTATTTCTGTCTCTTTTGCTCCTTTTGCATCTCTTTCGCAATATGAGCAACTTTTTGTTGTGCCCTGCTTCTTCTTCTTCTTCGTCTCTAGCTTCTTCTTGTTCGCAACAAATTGCTGTAAGCTGTGAAACTAATCCAAGTAGTTTATTTTCTTTCTCACTCTGTCTCTCTCTCTCCCTCTCTCTCTCTTTCTGTTGCTCTCCCTCTTGGAAACTATTTTAGTGGATTACTTTTGGATACTATTTATTTTTGTTGTTGCTGTTGTTGTTGTTGTTGTTGTTGTTGTTTGGCAACAGGCGACCATTTGACTTGCTTATAAATAGCTTACTCTCGCTCCTCTTCTCTCTCTCTCCTCTCTCTCCTCTCTCTCGTCTCCTCTCCTCTCGCTCCTCTGCCCCCTTTTGCATGCCGTCTCGTTTCGTGCAATTTGCATAGCATACTTTCCAGCGTACGCTAATAATAATAAGCACCTAAGCAATTTCTTCGCTTGTTATTCACAACAATTTACAATTTACACACAAAAGGCGGTCACACTGCACTCACTTAAATACTGACTTAAATACTGACTTAAATACTGACTTAAATACTGACTTAAATACTGTTTTAAATACGGTTTTACATGCTTTCTATTTTTCTCGTTGTTATTTTAACCGCTACCTTTTTTTACTTCATCGTCATTTCGTACAAAAAAAACAAACGACTGCGTCGAAATATTAGCTGTGGGATATTACAGTAGATTTGAGAAACAGCAAATAGCCTGAAGTGCAACTTGGGCACTAGCGTAGCTTATTTGTTTAATGGCAGTGGTAATAAAATGTGAGTATACAGAAAATGAAAACCCGGCATTACGGGGTACAAGAAATTGAAACGGTGAAAATGGTAGCAGTAAATAGCATTCAATTATAAGCTGAAACATTTCTTGAGAATATATTAAAAAGTGCAGTTCGGCAAAATAATTCTAATTAGATTTTAAATTTCTCCAAGAGTTAGATTAATTAGCATAGTAATAATATGAATACTCGATAAATGTTAATATTTAAATACACTATAAATTTTCATACATTTTAGCATCTATATTCGTATGTATTTTCCCTGATATGTAATTAAAAAAAAGTATATATATACATGTAAGTATTCTTAATAATTAAACTTGACAATGAAAGCATCAAAACTTGTGAAAATTTTCGAGCGGTACTCGACTGTCGGAGACCCCGTACTTATTATCAAGATATCTCAAACAACAAAAAGTTTTCCATACTAAGAATTGATTTTCAACTGATCGTTCCTATGGGAGCTATATGATATAGTGGTCTGATCCAAAATCTAAAACAAACTCGATCTGCTCCCAATATAGATGAACCTACATACCAAGTTTGGAGTCTCTAGCTCTTATTGTCTCTGAGATCTAGGCGCTCTTACAGACGGACAGACGGACGGACGGACAGACGGACATGGCTATATCGACTCGGCTGTTGATGCTGATTAAGAATATATATACTTTATGGGGTCTGCCACGCCTCCTTCTGCCTGTTACGCACACTTTTTTTTGTGACAAAGTTAATAGACCCCTTTACTTTTTTAAAGTACGGGGTCTAAAAACAACCCTATCAGAGTCTACCTAAGTTGGGAACAGCAGCTGCTCCCGGAGCCACTGCGTGCCCACCGCTGCCTATTTAAGCCCATTTTGGATGCTCGAATTCGTAGACAGCTTGTCGACTGAAAGACACGACTCAGCTCTAGTTGGCTTCTTAGTTTATCAAGTTGGCCACCACACACAAATTGTGCAAAATGGCGAAAAGGCAAAGGTCGGTCCTTATCGTTGCCTTATCCTGATCGCTTTGACTGTCAATGTCAAAAAAGCGGCAAAATGCAACCGCAAACAAGAATCAGAGAAAACCACAGCAGGTAAAGCAGCTACAAAAATGTGTGTTTTTTAACTGTTATCCATGTGATGATGGCAGCTCAAGTTGTTATTGTTGTTATAGTTGTTGTTGTTTTCCTCAGCTTTCCTCAGCTTTTCCCGCAACCTTCGCGATTCGCTTTTGCTTTTGCTTTCAATTTCATTTTGTGCATTTCCGTCAAGCGGAAATTCGCGTAAATTTGCCGGCATGTCCAATGAGCGTGGGCATGGAAGGGATGGGAGAAAGAGATGGCGAGCAGGGGTGAAAAGAGACGGCTGCAGTTTGCCGTGCCGTGCCGGAAGTTGATGCAAGTCTAGAAACAAGTGCCAAATGCCGGAAGCCCATGGCATACTTGGACCAGAGCAGCGACAATTGTTGAAACGGGCACAAAACGGGACAGAGACAGCGATCAGCAGAAAAAGCGACAGAAAAGCGAGTAGAAAAAGCGACAGATGAAAAGAGGCAAATGGGAAAGGCTTTAGTCGAGCTCTCCCGACTATAGCATACCCGTTACTTATTTAAATAAATTTAAAATATTTTTCATTGCATACTTTTAGGCACTTGCATTGCTTGAAACTTAAAACAGCCATAACTACCGCTATGTCTGGCCGATCTCGTTGCGATTTAGTATGATGATTAATTATCAAAAAAATACACAAATCGACTTGGCTGTTTATATTGATCAAGAATACATACACTTTATAGGAACGGAGATGCTTTCATCTCTTACTTGTACTTATTTTTTAAGTAACGGGTATAGTAAAACACACACACACACACACACACACACACACTGGAAACTGTGTGTTTGCAATGATTGGGCGACAAATGCAATTTAGTCGACTGCCTAAAGAGACACTCTGAAAAGGGACAAAACAACTCAAGAGAGATAAAGAGGGGAGATGAAATGTTGAATGTTGTATGTTGAATGCTTTCCCTTTTGTAGGTTCAATGAACCGCCTCTAATATTGTTTGCTCGATTGGACAGCTGGAACAGCTAAACACATCTCAAGTCTGTCCCCAAGCGTAATGAATGTTGTAAAGTGTGTTAAGCAGTGTTTGAATAACAATCGCACACATTTTGATGTTTTTAAGACCAAAGGGATTGTAGGGCAAATCATATCTGTGTAGAGAAGCAACTTTAAGTTGTTCTTAATCTGCTTTTATTTGGTCACAAATCGAATTAAAACATTTTCTGATCATCTCGCTTAATATTATTATTATTTTTTGTATTATTATTTCAAATATAATTAACACATATTCTTAGTTACGTAGAATATAAACACACTGAAACCCTAAAAAGTAAACAGCTTATATTCTAAAGTAACTTATGATTAATATTACACAATTTTATTTTGATTTCTATTAAATATGATTTTTAATTACGCTTTTTAATAATTTCTTATATAATTGCTTGAGATTTATATTAAATTTGATTTTATAGGATTTTTGTTTGTAGATTTTTCTTTCTCTATTCTCCAAATAGGATCTTTTAACTATTAAACATCTTACCTTAAACATATTTTACAGACTTTATTTCTACCTCTCTTCTTTCTTCTTCAATCCTCGCTGTATAGGAAATAATTGCTGCTTTCTTTTATATTTGTTTTTCCACATTCTTCTCGTTTTCTCTTTTCTTATTTTCATTGACTTATCATAACCCTTATGAACCATGAATTTGTTGATCATTTTCTGTCAGTTTCCTTTCTTTTTCAAATATCCTTTTTTTATATCCATTTTTATATATATTTTTTTTTTATTTACAAACTTTTCAGGTAAACTTTTCTTTTTCCCTAATTTTTCCTAGTCTAAACTGTATCTTAATCTATTTCATACATTTTTAGACCCCGTACTTTAAAAAAGTATAGGGGTCTATTAACTTTGTCACAAAAAAAATGTGCGTAACAGGCAGAAGGAGGCGTGGCAGACCCCATAAAGTATATATATTCTTGATCAGCATCAACGGCCGAGTTGATATAGCCATGTCTGTCTGTCCGTCTGTCCGTCTGTCCGTCTGTCTGTCTGTCCGTCCGTCCGTCTGTAAGAGCGCCTAGATCTCAGAGACTATAAAAGCTAGAGACTTCAAACTTGGTATGTAGGTGCGTCTATATTGTAAGCAGATCGAGTTAGTTTTAGATTTTGGCCACGCCCCCTTAAACGCCCACAAATTAGAAAATCTTAATTATAAGAACAATTTTAAAGATAGACATTCCTTATTAAACATAGACGAAGATATTGTTACTTTCCATATTTGCTGAAAATTTCATCGCGATCGGATAATAAACAGAGAAGATATTGAACAACTAAATTTTCCATTATTTGCCATACTTTAGCAGCAACAACAACAATCAATGAATACAATTAATTACTTTTGACTTACAGTCCAGTAACAATGAAATCTATTACTGGACAATAGATTTCAAAGAGCGACTGTGGCGCAATTTGTAAAGACGCCTAGTTTTTTGCTTACATTGTCAGTTGTGTCAGGGGGTCGCGGGTTCAAATCCTGACACGGACAAAATTTTTTTTGTTTTTAAAATCAATTTTTTTGTGTTATGTTGATATTTTATATAAGTGTTGCATTTTTATCAATTCAAAATGTTAGTATTTATTATTTGACCAATAAAATTAAGTTGTTAGCAGATGATCCCCAAATGTTTTTTTTAATGTTATTAAATTTTAAAATGATGTTGCAGAAATCATAACTGGCAAAGAATAAATCATTGTAGTCTTAACATATCTGCATTTTGCATTTGTAAAGTTGGCTTCGGTGGCCTAAGGGGCAAAGTTCCCAGTAAATTAGCAATTAGTCGCGGGTTCAACTCCCAGCGAGAGCAAATTTTTTAATTTTTTTTTTAATATTTGCAGACTTTTTAGATCATATGTAGGTCCCGAGCTCGAATCCCGGCTTGAACAGACTTTTTTATTTTTAAGATTTATTAATGTTTTCCTGACATTTTATATATGTTGCAGTTACATCAATTCAATGTTAATATTTGATTTTTTTTGGTTTATGATTAAGAGATGTGGGAAATGCTCTTATCGCTTTCTTGCTTTCTCTAATGCTTAAATCAATTTATTTTGTGCATCTGTTAAATTTGATGATGTGCTTTACCAAATCATTTATTATATCTTTAATGTAAATTGATATACGTATCCTCAATATATTTGGGCGAAAATATATATATATTAAAATACATTAAATGTTTGTAGCGACTTATATTACATGACTTTAAGCAGTGTTTGCTTTTGCATAGTAAGTACGGGGTCTTCGACAGTCGAGTACCGCTCGACTGTAGCACCGCCGACTAGTTTTTTCTATTTACAAACTTTTCAGGTAATCTTTTCTTTTTCCCTAATTTTTCCTAGTCTAAACTGTATCTTAATCTATTTCATACATTTTGTTTCCTCCCTCTTCGTAATACCTGCACTTTGACTCCAATAAATGTACACTAAAATGTCTATCTAATGTCTCAGATTATAATAACATTAGATTTTTCTTTGCATATCTATCAATTTCTGTCTTTTTCGCTTTCCTTCTGCCTTTCTCTCCTCTCTCTCTCTCTCTCTCTCTCTCTCTCTTCCCTTGTAATCTGTTGTATGTTTTCGACTGACCTTTTTGTATTTTTATTCCCAAAAATCCACCTTGTCATAAGCGCAGAACTCACCCTGTTCCCCGTTGACTCCTTTGTGATTCTCTGACTTAAGTCCCTCACTCCAACTTTGCTTCTTTTCTCCCCTTTTTTCGCTTTGCTTCCTGTGAGTTTTGAATACCCCTTCAGTACCCTGACTCCCCTTACCCTTCACCTTCCCCTACCCATTCCCTTTGCATTTCCTGCATTCATCTTTTTTCTACCTTTCGTCCGGCAATTCACTCAATTTTTATTCGTTATTTTGCTGTTAGCCCAAGTAATCGAGTCTCGTTTTTCCCATTCCCCCCTCCCAAAAAAAAACAACATTCTCCCCTGCTCTACACTGAAAAAAAGACCACTTTCTAAAATCAAGAACATTCATCTAAAAAATTTTGTTCATGATATAAGAATATTTTAAGACCAAATTACCAAAACTAAGAATATTATTCTAAAAAATCTTAAGCTCTTAATATAAGAATATAAATCTTAGATCTTAGGTCTTTTTCTCTTAAAATAAGAACAAAAATCTAAAAATTTTAGGCAAATATGCATAAGAAAATATGTAAATATGTACATTGTACATAAAGACATATTTTATGACAATTATTTAATTGGGACTTAGAATTCCCAACTGGTTCTGGCGTCTCAAAGATGACATTAGGCTTGGATCTTAAATGTTAGGAAGCTTAAGCTTTATTTGAGATTTTTTGTCTTTTGGCCTATAAATAAGAACATATAATCTTAAAAGAATAAAAAGATTTATTCTTATACTAAGATTTGTGATCTTGAAAATATAAGAATTTATGATCTTAAAAATAAGAACTTGGTCTTAATTGAAATGTTCTTAGAATCAAGATGTGTTTCAAAGACCAAAGTTCTTAGTTCTGAAACCAAAATCTTGATTTTAGATGCATTTTTTTGTATCAGTGTATCTCTTTTTTACTCGCTCTCCCTCTTTAGCTGTGCTTCTCTTTCCTTTCGATTACTGCTTTCGGGACTGCTCTTTAGCCATTTATGCCCAATTTCATTTGCGTATTTCCATTTGGCGTTTTTATGCCGTCTACGTTTTTTTTACTGAACAGAACTTCAGTTATGATGAAGTGATTGAAGTGTCCAGGCCACTTGAATGACCGCCAGGCATGCAACACAGCTGGTGGCAAGTGGCAAGTGGCAAGTGGCAGTCAACGTGTTGCTATTTCATTATTTCTATTTTACGTATTGTTTTTATTATTTATTTGCTTGCTTTTTATTTGCATTGCGTGCTAATTGGCCACGTGATGGCGACAAATCGAGTTTAAGTGACCATCGACCTTATTCCCAGGCAATTAAATTCTATTCCTGTTCCTGTTTTTCCCCAGTTGCCAGTTCTTTTTTCCGTTTCCTGCTTTTCATTGCCAATTCCCAGCAGTTCCCTTGGGGACAGGAAAAGCAAGGGAAATTGAAATGCTTAACAATTCTGATTCTGCTTCTTTCATCACACTATTCTTCAAGTTTTTCCTGCACAATTTTTTTATCTAACTCTCGCATTTTGACAAAACAAAACTTCAAGTTAAGAGAAATTAAGTAAAAGGTAAAGTGAGAAGCAAGCCGAAAGCGAGAAGCAAAGATCAGAGTGAGAATCAAAGCCAATAGCAAAGTGAGAAGCAAAACGAAAAAAAAGCAGCGAGAAGACAAAAACAAACCAAGAAACCTTAAGCTTGGCAATTAAAAACCAAGCGAGAAGTTAAAAGATAAAAGAAGAATGACTTCAAATCACAATACAGAGGCAAGAAATGAGAAGCGCTGAGAAAAGCGACAGCCGTTAGAAAAATGTCTGAAAGGTTTTGAATTCGTTGCGTCTCAGCGTCTCGATTAACTTCTCTCATTTAATTCACTCTTCTCTCTTTATTTTTCTTTTAATTCTCATTTCACTTAACATCTCAACTTTAATCGTTTTCTTTAATTTATACATTTTTGCCTATTTAACTTCTCACTACATTTTATAATATGTAGGCTTCTTGTTTTGTTACTTTCTTTGTTCTAACATATTACTTCTTTTAATATCTTAACTTCTCGTTGAACTTCTCGTTCCTCAATTAAAGTGATTGCTGACTCAGCTTCTCACTGAATTCATATTTAACTTCTCGTTTTACCTCTCGTTGTACTTTTGCTCAAATTCCCATATCGTTTTCATAAATTTCTAAAATTTCGCTGAGCTAACTTCTCACTTTGTTTTATATTTAACTACTCCTTTGTTATAACATATTACTTTTTAATATCTTAACTTCTCGTTTAACTTCTCGTATTATGATCTCTCACTGTTTCCCATTTAAATTGTAGCTGCATTAACTTCCCAATATGTAGAACCTGATGGCACGTGATGAACAAAATACACACAGCCTTCAGCCGGAAAAATGCAGGGGTAAAGCTAAAGGCCAAAGTCTACTAAGGTTTCAGGGCGAGACACCTGAAATTTTTGAAGAAATGGTCTATCGTTTCTTCAGGGGTTAATTTTGCTGCAAGAAAAAAGTCCCTGCAGCCAACTTAACGTTGCCAACGCCTGGCAAAAAATATCGAAATCACTTTTTATGAGTTTTAAACCATACTTTTCTGTACTTCTGTATTTTTAGTAGAATTCATAATAAATTAAATATTAAATAACTTATTTTATTAATTAAACATTTTAAAATATGGTAAAATGTTGTTTTATTATTAAATACTATTATCGTGGCGGTTATCGATAAATACAAAGGGCTGGCAATACTATTATCGGCTACCGAAGACATTGCAGCCCTTCGTTTGTGTATTTCGTCATTGTGCAGAAAGTGTCAAAATAAGGTAAGTTTTAACTATAATTCTATGAATAAATGTTTATTTTCATTATTGATATAGCCTAATAGGCAGCTCAAATTGTCCGATGATAAGGAACATAGCTGTTGCAAGCATGTCCAGGAGTGCGTAAGTAAATAAATAATATTATCAATTAGACACCAAATTTGTTTTAATTATTTTTCTTAGAATCAACTTGTAGGAGGCTCTTCAAAATGGAAAGTAAGAGGATTGGCAAATCGCCCAACAATTAGGTAAGAATTAATCAATTTAATGCTCTTTTAACAAACAATTAATTGATTCTAAATTACAGATTGACCCCTTCAAGCGAATGCTGTTGCCAGGTGAAATATAATAATATTTAAAGCTATTTTTAAGTTTTTTATAAGTTAACTACAATTAAGTTTAAAATAAAGTGCAATAAAATAGAAAATTAAAAAAAATTTGGTGTTCATAATTTTCTGCCGCCGATTCGGCACAATTTTCTAATGGCATACAGCAAGGGAAATTCAGGGCAAAAATTCCCACCCCTGAAAAGACGATATAAAAATTTCAGCGGTGGCGGCCTGAAACCTTGGCGGAAGCTTACGCCAAATCTTCCGCCAGCGTATACCGAATTACCCCGCTCACGCTAATGTAAAAGCGAATTAGAACTTTACATAAAGCGGCTGCACAGCACCGCTGAACTTTCAGCTAGCATTCTTAATGTTTTTCGCTCCAAAAGTGCCACTGGGTTCTCACTTCATTTCATTAGAAACTTCTCGTTTCGCTTCTCGCATATTGTTTGCATTTCTGCTGCTGCTTTTTCCATCTGTCTTGACTACAACTGTTAACCAACACTGACCTCAGCCTCAGTTGTTGTTGTTGTTGTCCGAGTTTCCGTTTCAGTAACTATACCTTTTTCCCTCTATCCCTCATCCCCTTCCCCTTTGTGCCACGCCCATTCGGTCGGCTTTATTTTTAAATGTATGCCAAGTGGCAAAAGCCGCGAAGGATTCGCATAATGAGCCACTGACTGAGCCCCTGGCCGACAATTGTTTTGACCTTGGCTGCAGCTAAAACTGTAAGCAGTACACTCCCACACCTTCCCCTCATCCCCCATCCCCTTCTCTCTCTCTCTCACTCTATCTCTTTTCCCCTTTGAGAGATGCGTCACAAACACATTCGCTTTATTTTATATTTATGCGCCATCATTTCACAGCATTTTGTATAAAATGCGCATTAAACAGGCAACGAAACGCAACGGAATGGAACGGAATGGAGTGGAATGGAACACTGATGCTATCATTAAGAGCTTAACGGCAAAGCGTCGACAATAAAATTAATTAAAATTCAATAAATTGACGCGCCAAATGAAACATTTAAATTAATTGGGAGGAGAACCCAAAAGGGGGTTAAAATTACTTTGAGGTGTTTTTTTTTTTGGTGCCCACAGGGAACTTGGCAACATTTTCAGGGGGGGAGAAAGAGAGAGAAGAGAGAGAAGCGGAGTTGGGTGGTAATATTATTCTGATACTGGGTGTCAGCTTATGTTAATGCTCAATTACAATTGTTGTCCTTGTTTGAGTTTCCGCTGAAAATATTGTGTGCTCCCAGGCGGAAAAAGCCAAACGAGGAGGGAAGAGGGAAGATGCAGAGCAAAACACGCAGGAAAGCCTATAGTCGAGTTCACGACTATAGGATACTCGTTACTTATATAAATAAATTTTAAAACAAATTTGTGTTGCATACTTTTAGGCATGCGCAGTCCTTAAGAACTTAAATCAGCCATTACTAGCGATCTGTTTGCCCGATCTTGTTGCGATTAAGCAGAATGATGGCTTATAATAATAGATAACGTTTATTACCAAAAAAAATATTTCTTTTTATTTCCAGAAAAAGGTCCACCTCGCCCAAAAACGTTAAATTGATCAAAAACTCACATCTTGTGAAATTTTCTTCCAAAAATGTATTCAAATTATTTATTTAAACAATATACGCTAGAAGAAATTTAATAGGATGAACATATGGAGTCTATATTGAAATATATTCACTTTTTCTATATTTTTGGCCATTTTCTTAAAATTTGACTTCCAAAATGGACCGTTTGGATTCTATCGATTACACTAAGTGAGATGGTAAGATTTTAATATAAACCATTTAAATACATAGAAATATATTGAAAGTTTAATTTAAAACAAGTTTTACAAGCTGTTTTCGATATCTCGAATGAAATTTGATGGATATACAGTGAACCACAAATGTCTTCATACAGCATAAATTTGTCAAATTTGCGTATAATAAAGATGTTTTGATGCGGGTTTCTTATATAAATCTTTTATTCACTTAAATCCCGTTCTAATGATACCAAAATTTCTTTAACCCATTAAGTACCCATCGAAAATTTTGAATTTGAAAAAAAAATTTTTTGATGCAGAAAAATTCTTCAAACAATTCTAAGAGTGACTGCCAAAAAAATTTTCAAAAATATTTTTGATAGTATTTTTTATAATTTTTAAAAATCCTAAAAATGACGATTTTAACCCCTTTTTCCTACTTTTCACACAAAAAGTGGCTTTTTTGCAGTTTTCAAAAAATTATAAAAAGTACTATAAAAAATATTTTGAAAAATTTTTTTGCAGTCACTCTTAGAATCTTAGAATCTGCATCTGCATCAAAAATTTTTTGGAAAAATCGAGGAAAAAATTTTGAAAAATTGACTTTTTTCAAATTCAAAATTTTTGATGGGTACTTAATGGGTTAAGGAAATTTTGGTATCATAAGAACGGGATTTAAATAAATAAAAGATTTATATAAGAAACCCGCATCAAAACATCTTTATTATACGCAAATTTTACTGCTGTATGAAGACATTTGTGGTTCACTGTATTCTTGGAGCAAACTAGGTGGAAATCTTGTCACGTTCGCGATGTCGCGTTACAAATTACTAATAAAACTTGTAAAATAAATAAAATGATGGTAACATATAAAAATTATTTCTAAAATGGAAAACTACATTATTTTATGGTATTTTCTTCCAAATGAAGTCTTCCAGAATGAAGTCAAAAACGACTTCCATATTTCGTCGCGTTCGCGATGCATTGTTTTCTATAAGTAATTTGAAAACGACAAGTCTTCAAAGTTTGTCTTTTATAATAAAAAATAGTGTGGATAAAATGCATTAAACACGTGAGAAAACATTTTTGAAAATGTCAACTTTTGGCTTTTTTTTTTTTTCATTTAAAGTCGTTCAAATGTCGCGTTCTTGATCCTGGACATACTTTTATTTCTCAATACAATATACCCTTTTCCTCATTTTGTTAAGTAACGGGTATAAAAAGGAGCGAGGGAAAGAGGAAAAGGGGGAGTGGAAGGACATGAAATCGAGGTGCAAATTCATTTACATCTGCGCTGAAAGCGAATCCGATTGGGGACATTCAATTGAATGCCATGGCAATGGCAAAAGCAAAAGCGTCTAATTGGCTTTGGCTTATTAAACTGGGAAATGGCTTTTCATTCATTTGTTGATCAATGATTGAATCAATAATGGCGAACAAGAGAGACAGAGAGACAGACACACAGGCAGCGAGAGTAATTTCTAATTACAATAATATCCAATATATGCATGCACTTTTTTCAATTCAATTGCAAAATACACAAAATATAATGTATGCATATTTTGTAAGTGCAATTTATGCGAATTGCGTGAACGCAATTAATTAACTGATATTTGAGTTCGGTGCGTGTTTTCTGCTTTCTACTCAGCAAAACTCTGAATATTCAAATAATATAAAAGATTGCTTGCCTGGATATCATAGTTTTGAATAATTAAATATTTCATTATTCTTCTAAATTGCATTATTTGTATATACATAAATGTCGAAATCGCAATTTTGAATTGAAAAATAAAATAATACTCAATTTTATGCACAATGTTTTATATTCGAAATCACAATTTGAAATATAAAAACATATAATAAATACTCTTTTTTTTATAAATATATACTAATATTATACTCACTTTTATTACAAATATTTAATACTCATATCAAAATTACAATTTCAAACAGAAAATAATTAAGCAAAGAGCTTTTAAATAAATACTTCATTATTACGCTCAATTTTTTTGTAAATGTTTTGTATTCATAACGAAATCACAATTTCAAATTACCACTACAATCACTTTCAAATAAATTATCTTTCGTCCATACAATAAAATTTCCCCTCAATATTCTACAAATTTCATAACAATCCAATAATAAATACAATTTCTGAGTCACAAATGGAATGTTGAGAACAACGAAATTCTGAATGCAGTTGACATTATGTAGGCAACTTCTTCTTTATCCTGTGTTTTAATGAAAAAACTGAACTATTCCAAGTGTTCTTTGTTTTTTTTTTTTTATTAGAGAAAGTTTCCTGTCTTTTATTTGCACCTTTTCATAACTCAATAGTTCTCATTCTTTGTCTTTACCATTTGATTTCTTTCAAGTTTTTGCCTTGCATTTTGCTTTTTTGCAGTTTGGCCATGTGCTTAGATTTGTTTTTTGTTTCCCCAACTAACACCCACTACCATCAGTTGTCTGCCTCCTCCTCCACTTGAGTTTCCCCTTTTCTTCCCCTTTTCTCCCCCTTCGCATTGCCCTTGATGATGTTTTCGCATAGTTTTTGCCAGTTCATTGTTATTTATAAATTACGCCCATCGAGCTGTCGTCCAATAAATTTTCAACGTCATAGACAGTGTACGCTTACACTTTTCCTCCACCCACCCATCATACACCTTTTCTAATACTACACTGAGAGAAAAAAGTCGTACTAAATTTGAGTTGGATTGAACTTGGATTAAGTATTTGCAAATCTGTAAACTTAATTGATTTAAGTATAAAAATGTTCTTCAATCAATTGCAAATAAACTTGATATAGGAACCAAAAATCTGGAATCAAGTTAAACTCTAGATATATGTATGCATATATCTGAAAATGAATATATTTGATGCTCAATTCGAATCGGTTTTTCACAGAGCAATTTGAATTTTAGATTAATATCATATATTCTTAAATCTATTTTGCATTTGCTAGCTTAGAATTCCCAAATGGTTCTGGCTTGTCTGCTGTGAAGTGCAGTTTGATAGGCACTGGGAAATTAATACTTTATCAAAAAAATTGAATTTCTGTAGTAAGTTATCATTTATTTTAAAACTAACTGAAAGTGAGAAGTTAAGTTTTAAATTAAAAATAATTAAAAAGTACAATTTTTAATAAAAATAAAACAAATTTTAATAATGACAATAATAAGTTATACTTTAAAGCCTAAAAAACGCAAATAAATTTAAAAGTAAAAAAAAATTTAATGCAAAATATATTAATGTTAAAAGTTAATTATATTTTAAAGAGATTAAGTAAAAATATTTATAATAATACAAAAATTCAATATATTTAATAGCCCAAAAAAAGCACAAAAATTATAATAAAAATAATATTTGTAATAATGATAGAAATTAATTATATTTAAAAGAGATTTATAAATCTTCGTGGTTAGGTTGAAATATTATTACTTTTTCATTTTTTTATAAAATTGTACATATTGTGACTGGAAATTAATGAAATGAATTACTAAACTTTTTCGCTCGGTGTACGTCCCTGGCATATGGCTAAAATTGCGCCTACACTCGTGGCAATTGCGGGCAATAAACAAAACACTCAGCAATGCACAGGTAATAAACAATAACAACAGCAACAACAACAACAACAACAACAACAATAACAACAAAAAGAGAACGAATTGATAGCAACAAATTATTATTTTGGGAGCGGAAACGAGAGGCAAAGAAAAATAAAACAAGAATTGCATTTAAGTAGAGAGAACACAATATGTGTGTGTGTGTGTGTGTGTGTGTGTGTGTAGAGGTGGGCGTTGAAGCTTAGGAGGCGTGTCAGCTACAAGGTAAAGCTACATGTTGCTGTTGTTGTTGCTGCAAAGACATTGGCAACAAATTGAATTGTTTGGCAAAAGACACAGACCAAAAAGGGGGAAAGGGATTTAAGGAGCGGGGCGAATATGCGGGTCGAAATCAACAAGGAAGTGTAGGTGTGTGTGTGTGTGTGTGTGTGTGTTGAACAATTTGAAATGGGGGGCAAATTGTGTGTGTGTGCGTGGGAGCGTGTCCTTGTGGCAACAGTTGGCCAGAAAACGAGCCGACACACAAGCCCCCCACACCCCACACCCCACCCCCTCTCCCTTCTACCCTTCTACCCCTCCTACCCCTCCTACCCCTCCTACCCCTCTACCTCTAACCCTCGGCCAAGTTAGCAAAAACCAAAACAAAGCACAAAAAAATAAAGTACAGCAAAAAAAAACAAGAATTACAGAAAAAATTCTTTGACAAGAACAGGGAAAAAGGAAATTAAAAAGCCTGCAAATGGTGTGTGTAGGTGTGTGTGTGTGTGTGTGTGTGTGTGTGTGTGTGTGTGTATATACATACACAAATATGTGTGTGTTTGTAGAAGATTGTCACATCTATACACTTGCTGATTGTGCCACATTTTGCTGCAGTCTCGTCTCAGTTTCGATTTGCGAGTTTCCAAAAAAAAAACCTCGAAAAAGAAAATTGTTTGCTACTTTTTGATGCCATTAAAAGAAGCTCAAAACAAGTATGCCAACTACATACATATATGTAAGTGTTAATAATAGACGCTTCAAATGATATTAAAATAATATAGGGGCGTTGATGGGCAGTGCCACGCCCATTTTGCTCAAAACTATTCCTTCGAGTTATTAATTTATATCAACAAATGGGTCCATTTGACCCATAATGCATTGGCCAATTTCAAGCGAGAAATGCGCCCAAAAGTAGACAACACTTTTTTCTTTCTTTCTTTGTGCACTTAAAGCCATCATTTGTTTTAGTGTGTGTGTGTGTGTGTGTGGCAGATCCTTGGCACACACACACACACACACACATTAGCGCTGGTTAAAATAACAGAAAGCAAAAGTTCCGACAACAATAACCACAAGTGGATGCCACAGCTGGGCAGCAACTTTCTATTATTTGTATACTCGTTGCTTGAAAAATATGTAAAAGGTATATTCAGGCCTGTTCTCAATTCCGAAAACGAGTCGATTTGCCACAAAACGAGTTGATTGCTGTTCCGAATTCCGAAAATCGACAATAATTGTCGTTTTCAAAACGTGTGCTGTAGTGTCACCGGATTGAAAAGTAAATGCCATTTAAAGCATTAAAATAAATACCTAAAATTATAAACTGATAATTATAATAATGTTGAACATTTTTAGAAACATTTAACATTACTACTTTAACTTTAAATAGTTGAAGTATATTTTAAAAGAATTTTTTATAAGCATCTATAAAATATTGCATGCAAAACAAAACCGAGCATCAATGACTAAACCGAGCTGTTCTGAATTCCACTTTCACTTTTGTTATCGATACCAACCTTAGCAATCGAAAGCTGCTAGAGTTGCTTCAATTGAATAACTAAATTGGACAACAAATTATTAGTCTAATTTAGCTTTTATCTGCTATATTCAACCTGAAATATTTTTAATAAATTTTCAAAAAGAGTTTTAAATAAATCTAATCGTGTTTAAGATTCAAATTAAAGCTTGAATGATTTTATTTTTGAATTGATGACAGCTCTGGTTCTGCATAATTGGATCATTTGCTTCGTGTCAATATGAATATGCACATTCACAGGTCAATCAGCTTGGCCTGCAAGCAACAAATATCTAAAGCTGATGGTATTTTGAAAAATTAACTTAGCTTGTTGTTATTTGAGCAATTTCTTTCTCTTCATGACAGCTGATACGGTCGATGACTTACTGCTATCGAAACGTTTTCGAAACCGAGTTCGAAAAGTAAAAACAAGTTAATTTCGTTCGGAGTTCGGAACAGCACATAGTAAAACGTTCGTTTTCGTTTCGTTTTTACTTTTTGAAAACGTTCGTTATTGGGAACAGGCCTGATTGTATACGCCGAATTGCATGTAACAGGCAGAATGGTATATATTCTTGATCGGCATCAGCATCAACATTTCTTTGCTAAAATCTAATTATATTAATCATAAAATAATAATAATTGAAAAGGCATTACTTTCTTAATGTTTCAGTCCCACATTTATTTCGCATATACTTCAGTTTGATGTAGTTTAGCAACATTTTAACACTTTTCATAATTCATTTAACAAATTTACTTTATTTGCGCCTATTCAGTGCCATAAAAATTCGATCATAAATATCACAAATAAAAATTCAAAATTAAACATAAGAAAATTAAAATCAAAAATCAAAATTAAAAATGAAAAATAATTTGTTTTTTTTCGATGTATGAAAACCCGAAATTAAACCCTGTAAATGAAACGGTTACTAAACGGTTTTTTCGGCTTACAGAGTTTCGGCTTAAAGGTTTCGGTCAAATGAACATTTTTTTCGGCAACGATTTCAGTTGCGGTTTTCAATTTCAATCGTTTTTTACCGGTTAAAGGTTACGGTTTCGGTAAGAGTTTAGGTTCCACATTATATATTATTATAAGCTATCATTCTACTAAATCGAAACAAGATCGCTCAAATAGAACGGTAGTAATGTCTGATATGAGTTGTCCAGCAATCTAAGTGCCTAAAAGTATGCAATAAAAACTTGTATATATATATATTTGAGTAAGTAACGGGTATACCATAGTCGGGAACTAACTAGTCTTTAGCCTTTCTCGCTTTTTTGTTGTTTCCTTCTTTTTTTTTTTGCCCTCCCTTTCAGCCCCTTTTTTTATGGCATTTTTAGTTGAATTTGTTTTTGCGGTAACAGTTGTCAAAATATGGCCAACCATGAGTTGCAGACACATAAAGCGGGCCAAGTGCAACAACGCATCTGTGGCATGTGGCATGTGAAAACGTGTTTTTCTCATTTCGCCAGTTTCGAATAATACCGTGTGATGGTACTCAGCGAATATGCTGGAATATGAATATACTACACTACTGCATTCATTCATTATTCATGCATATTTGATTTAAAATTGCATTCTACGTGTTTCGCTCATTCCCAAGTGTTTCACTCGATTAACTATAGCGTTTTATTGTGTTCTTCGACTAAAATTGAGCATCGGAATAATAATTAAAAATTGAGTTGAAGTGGAACAGTGGAATGTGGAACACGGGGGAGACCACTGAGTTTCTTGATTAATTATGAATATTTAATTTACTGTCCCCAAAATTAAGCATTGCAATAATAATTACAAGTTGAGTTGAAGTGGAACAGTGGAATGTGGAACACTGGTGACACTCTTGATAACTTATGCATATTTGAATTAATTTAGAACGTGTTTCACTGATTCCAAATTAAACATGGGAATAACCATTTAAAATTGACAAAGTGAAACAGTGGAATGTGAAACACTTGTGACGCTTCTGAATCTCTTGATGATTTGTTCATATTTATTTAATACTAAACGAATTTCACTCATTCTTAAAGTAAAACATAAGAGTAACTATTAAAATTTTAATTGAATTGGAACAGTGGAATTTGGAACACTGGTAAGATTTTTTAGACACTTGATTTTGTATATATATTTAATTAAACTTGAAGGTGTTTGACTCATTCCCAAAATAAGCCCAACATTGTAATAACAATTCAAAATCGAATAGAATTGGAACAGTGGAATGTGGAACACTGGTAAGAGTTCTTAAACTCCTAAAGAATATGTGAATTAGGAGAGTATGTGTAAATTATTAGACTAATGCAATGGATCATCATTACTCTAGAAAGTGGCACCATCATAACATACATTGGAAACATTGGAATGGAACATAGTTAAAGGTTTTTTAGTGAAAACCCAAACAACAGCTGGAAAATGTACCGATACTGTTAGGAATATAAAATGAAAACATTATTTATAATAAATATAATATTAAAATTAAAATAAATAAAATAAAATAAGAAATGTGGAACATTTTGGAATTGGGAACTGTAGTCTATAATTATTTGAATAGCATAGAAATGCGAAAAGAATTTAGGCTCTCAGAAATTTCATTAACAAGCACTTGAACAGCTGACAAGAAACAGTGAAAATGAAACAGCAAATATGGAACAGTGGAAGTGGAACAGTAAAACTTTAAGAAATGTCAAAATGTTCAAACGAAGACATTGTAGTAAATATAATATTTACTTTACTCAAAGTACGCTAGTACCAAAAGGGTGTGGAACAATGAGAAGTGAAACACTGCGTTAAAATAAAACCGATCAACTTGATAAAAAAAATGGGAGTAGAAGTAAATGTTTTTCAGTTTGCATTAAAATATTTAGAAAATTTAGAATTTCCCATATGAAACAGTGAAATGGAACAGAAAATGCAGCATTAAGATGTGGAACACTGTGGCAAAGCGAAACAAAACAAGTTAAAATACTTGCAAATATTTGACAATTTGTGGACAGTAATCTTAACTGAAGCAATCGCATATGTATATGAAATAGTGGTAATGGAACAATGGAACTTGGCACACAAAAGTATTTATAGAAATAATTTCATATGCAAAGTTTGTACACAATTGCGCACTTGCCACATGCCACATGCAACCGATGTATGCAGCTGACAGCTGAAATATCTTTTGCCCAAGATGTGGATTGAGATACGAGTGCGAGTCTGAGTCTGAGATACATTCGCACGTGCATCTGTATCTGTATCTGTATCTGTATCTCTATCTTTGACGACTTTTGACCAAAATTGTCATTCAACTCGCCGCGTAGTCGAATTAGACCCTGTACTTAAAGAACCTAGGGGAGCTTTTTTAAAGTAAGTTTTATTTTGAGCGAAAAAATAAATGTCATAAATAGTGATTATTTGTAAGTTTTATTTTTTCGCTCAAATTAATCATTAGCATTACAGAAAATCCTTAAAAGTCTTTATATAATCATTACATGTAATTCATAACATGTGTAACTTATAATATGTCAATATTCTAACAAAGATACCAAAAAAATTCAAACAGTTTTTTTTAAGTGTCTGAAAAAATTTCAATTAATTTTCAAACGACCTTAAAGTAAGGCTCAAATTTTGTGAACTTTATAAAGAATACTGACACTTCAATTTCTAAAGCTTTACGCATGTTTCATTGTACATATAAGTACAGGGTGTATCAAAGTCGAGTTCGCTCGACTGTAGTTTTTTGCTGTTGGCTTTAATTTCATTTAGTCTGTCCGATTGCAGACTAAGCTGACTGTCTGTCTGTCTGTCTGTCTGAAAGACTGACTATCTGACTGTCTGAGCATTAAGCATACACCATGTGTGCTTTTCCTTCCCCCCCCCCCCCCCCCCTTATTGCCACCCCCTCTTTCTCTCTCTTTCCCTCTCAACCGCATATCATTTACATTTTGGATAATTAATCAGATTTTATGCGTTTGCCAACGCATTATCCATTACGAGCAGGAGGAAAAAGCTGTTGCACAATTATGAAAAATGTTTTTTGCCTCTCACTCGCACACACTCACGCTTTCTCTCTCACTCTCACTCTCTCTCTCTCTCTCTCCTTTGTATTTGAAATTTAATTAACAGTCTACAAAATGAAAACTTTTCACACTTAATGCCAAGTTGCGTTTTTGAGCAAAAGTTACCTGAGAAATCGACAGAGAGAGAGAGAGACAGAGACAGAGAAAGAGAGAGAGAGAGAGACATACGCACAGTGGCTGCTAAAAGTTTTTGTATGCGGACTATCTGTGGCCATTTCCTCAAATAGTTGCTTAAATATGTTTGCACATTTTGTTTGATCTGCGGCGCAAAAGTTTTTTGCCCAAAAAAAGAAAACTTAACGTTGAAGAAGAAGAGCATGAAAATGCAGAGCAAGAAGAAGAAGCAGCAGCAGATGGAAAAAACGAAAAACATTTCAATAAAATCGTCATCGTTGTCGTTGTCGTTGTCGTTTCTGAGAAATGTAAATTAAAATTCATGAGCTTCTTCTACTTTTGCTGCTGTCTGCCATGTGGCGCCACCTATTGTACGTATATGGCGACTTTGACTTTAAACATTTCGCTGACATATTTTCAAAAGTGTGCGAGGGAGAGAGAGTGAGAGAGAAAGAGGGAGACGGAGACGGAGAAAGGTTGAAAGTCATGCTTTGAAAAATTCATAGCCCATGTTTCGATGGCGGAACTGAGACTCTACACTGATAAAAAAAGAGGATCTAAAATCAAGATTTTGTTCACAGAACTATGAACTTTGGTCTAAAAAATGCGTCGAGAACATGAAAATCTTGAAGTAAGAACATTTCAATTGAGACCAAGTTCTTATTTTAAAGATCATAAATTCTAATATTTTAAAGACCACAAATCTTAGTATAAGAATAAAACTTTTTATTCTTTTAAAACTATATGTTCTTATTTGAAGACCAAAAAGTTTTGAATACTCAAGACAAAAAATCTCAAATAAATATTAAGCTTCTTAACATGCTAACATGTCATCTTTGAGACTCCAGAACCAGTTGTGAATTCTAAGCCTCAAAAAGTGTGTTTTTGTTAAGAGAAAAGATCAAAGGTCTAGATTTGTTTTCTTATATTAAAAACTGAAGGTTTTTTAGAATAATATTCTTAGTTTCAGTAGTTTGGTCTTAAAATGGTCTAACATTAAGAACAAAATATTTAAATTTGAGAAGTTTATTCTTCTTTTAAGAACTGACGATTTTCAAGATTAATATTCTTAGTTTTGGTAATTTGGTCTTAAAATATTCTAATTTCAAGAACAAAATATCCCATTAAAAAAACCTCTTTACGAGGTAAAAGTCTAGTGACGAAAACATTTTCATGTCCCAAAATTTCTGATATCCAATTTTGTGACGAATAATATTAAGTTTTACACATAAATTATTTTAAACAAAATGTTGGCACTTTTTTCCATTCTTCCTGTGTATATATGCTAGTCGCTTTCGCACACTTCGTGCTGCTTTCGTCACTAGCGCGGACTGCCGTCCGCAGTGATTTAAGATGAATGTTCTTGATTTTGGAAAGTGGTGTCTTTTTTTCAGTGTAAAAGGGAGAGAGGAACGAAACTTTTTCACATTGGCGCACAAAGCAAACACACACATACACACACACACACACACACACACACACACACACACACACACAGGTGTAGCTATGGAGGGGGTGGTATGGGGTGGTGTGAGGAAAATTCCCCCGGGCAAAGGCCAATTTTGAGTTTGAATATTTGAGCTGCTAATTAAAATGTATTCGCGGTTAACAAAACGCGTCGCGTGCCACCCAAACAAAAAACACCCCCTACAACCTGACCTGCCACCTCCTGCCCCCTCTTTCCCTCTCCCCAATATATCCGCTCTCCTTGTCCCACTCGCAAGAAAAATTAGCTTAGCCAAAGTTGAGCAAACTTCACATTTGAAGCTGGAGCCGCAAAAATAAACGCAAAATGTAATTGCATATATGAGATAAGGGAGAGTAATGAATGGGGCGAAGAGAAGAAGGAGGGAAGGGGGGGGGGGGCGAGAAAAAGTACTGGGTAATGCACTGAAAGAAAAGAGGCGGAATTACGGAATAAAATCACTCGCAAACGGTTTCAACATACAAGATTTTTCGTAATAAAAAATTATAAATAAATAAATAAATAATAATAAATAATAGATTATAAATAATCATGAAATTTCTGAAACCAAGTACGAAACACTTGATTCGATTTTGTAAATACAAATATATACATTATCATTTATTCGTATTTATTCATTTATTTGTATTTATTTTTTATTTAAAATGTTTGTTTTTGTGACCTTTTTATTTATTTATTTATTTTATTTATTCATTTATTAATATAAATATATAAACTTTTATTTATAAAATAATTTTGCGCAAATATTATAAACGAATTTTTTCACTGAAATATTTTAGGCTTTTTATACTATTTAAATGCCAAGTGGCTGACATTTTATTTGCACCGATGAAATTATTTAATATCCATACGAAAAAAAATTAGACAAAGATTTCAAGCTCTTCCAAATCGCGCAAATTTTTTAATGAACTTGGAGTAAATATCATGATATAATACATCATATAATAATCATAAGAATAGTTTGGTTATTTACAACAGTGTCTTTGATTTTTTATTAACATTTTCTATATTTTTTTATTACAAAAATAAATTGACAATAAAAATTAAAAAAAAAAAATTTTGTACAGTATTTTTATTTAATAATAAGAATTAATGTTCCTCAATATATATATTAGAGTGGGTCAATTTGTATGGACTAACAAAATGCACCAAGCGATTATCAAAATCGTAATCTACGATGAATTCTAAAAAGATTTGCCCAAAAAACCATGGGTCTAAAATCAAATTCGAGCTTTCGATTTTTAACGAGCAACTTTTCGTATCTTTTTGTCATTTTAAACACGCATAGATACATAAGCGAGTGCATACAAAATATTTTGTTTCACTTAAAATGTTTTTAAGAAATTTACAAATTTTTAATAATTAAAAAATTAAATAAAAATATTTAATTTTATTTTTCAATTTAAAAAAAGAATTTATTAAATATAAAATTACAAATACTGGCATTATTTGCATTTGTCCGTAAATTTATGCCCTTTTAAGTGCCACGCCCACTCTAATTTTGTATTCCAAAAATGCTTTGAAGTATTGAGAATATATAGCTTAAATTTCAACCCGATATCTCACCTAGTTTAAAAGTTACAGATTTTTGGCACAAAATACGTACAAAATACATATAAAATGGTTAAAAAAATATGAATTTTAGAATGAACATTTTGTTCTTTCAGTGTAGTTGGCAGTTACAGTTACAGTTACAGCTAGAGTTACAGTTGCAGTTGCAGTTACAGTTACAGTTCAACATGGTTGGACATGCAATGGCAAACAACAAACAAGACAAGAAAATGCCAATGCTGCAGCTTGTGGCATGTGTGAAGAGAGGGGAGCGGGGAGCGGGCAAAGAGAGGGTGATGGGGGAGGGTAAGGGGTGCAAGGGGTTGCAGGGTGGAGGGGGGCAGCATAGTTAAAGTCTCCGGTCGAGCTGTCCACATGCTGTCCAAAGCGAGAGTTGTGCACAACAATGCAACATGGAGATGGAGATGGACGTGGACAGTAACAGAACAAGACAGAGAGAGAGAGAGACAGAGAGAGAGAGAGAGCGAGCGAGTGCGAGAAAGAGAAAGAGAGAGGGAGACAGAGAGAGGGAGACAGAGAGACCCTGCTTGCATGCTGCATCATTTAACTACAAGCGGAAATGCGCTGCCATATTGAATTTGCCAAGACAAAATGTCGTGCTGGCTACAGTTACAGTTACAGCTGAGACCAAATTACACACACACACACACGCACACACACACACACACACACACAACAACACTGAGATTACAGCGAGCACAACAACAGCAACAACAACAACTCGTTGTTGGTCAGCAAGGTTAACTGTATCTCGGAGATAACTTACAAGCTTTATGATTGTGTCTGTCTGAAATGATTTGCAGATTGTTGCCGAGTGCAAATTTCAAGTGGAACTGAGACAAATACCTCGGATATTTACAGTGCAGTTTTAACAAGTGCCGAGTAACGAATAGCGAGTAACGAGTAACGAGCTGTGAGTAAAGAGTAGCGAGTAACGAGAGTAACGAGTAGTGAATAACAAGAAAAGAGTAACGATTCGCGTAGCGAGTAAGGAATAACGAGTAGCGAATAAAGAGTAACGAGTGCCGAGTAACAAGTAGCGAGTAACGAGTAATGAGGAACGAGTAGCGAAGAAAGTGTAACGAGTAACGAGTAGCAAGTAAAAAGTAACGAATAGCGAGTAACGAGTAAAGAGTAACGAGTAATGAGTAACGAGTAGTGAATAACGAGTAAAGAGTAATGAGTCGCGTAACGAGTAGAGAGTAAGGAATAACGAGTAGCGAATAAAGAATAACGAGAACCGAGTAACAAGTAGTGGGTAGCGAGTAATGAGGAACGAGTAACGAGATAACGAGTAAAAAGTAACGAGTAGCGAGTAAAAAGCAACTAGTAACGAGTAATGAGTAACGAGTAGTGAAAAACGAGTAAAGTTTAATGAGTCGCGTAACGAGTAGAGAGTAAGGAATAACGAGAAGCGATTAAAGAGTAACGAGTACCGAGTAACAAGTAGCGAGTAACGAGTAATGAGTAGTGAGGAACGAGTAGTTGATAAAGTGTAACGAGTAACGAGTAGCAAGTAAAAAGTAACGAGTAGCGAGTAACGAGCTAACGAGTAAATCGATAATGAAAGTTACACGGCAACGAAAAATGGAAATTACAACAATACATTCATAAAAAAGTCAGATATTAGGATACAAGATATGGATTGATCCTAAGTTGCGAACGTTACATTTGCACGCAAATTTTCATGATTAAAGTGATTAAAGTGATAAGATTGGTGAATTTTAATGAAATTATCTGGAAAATGCATTTCATTGGGAGAACTCTTGTATTAAAAATCTTAGCTTTTGTCTGTTGCGAACGTTACACTTTTTACATACACACAAATGACGATGAAACTAAAAGATGTAAGAATTAAAATAAGTATTAACATGTAAAAGTATGAGACTTTTACTTTGACTTTTAAAATATGAGTTAAGGAATAAGTCTGATTTGCACCTCTTAAAATACAAATCAAAAATACCTCTTTTTTTTGAAAGAAAATCAGAAATAAGTGTTATTTCTCAACTTTTTTAAAAAAAAAATTGGATTTTCACGATTATTTCTGACTTTTTGAATTAAAATTAAAAATCAGAATTAAATTTGATTTATATCTTATAAATTGACAATAGAAGTTTTTGGCTGATATTGATAGTTTCGACTAAAAAAGGAAGTTTGGTGTATACCATTTTACTGTAGCATACATTTTTCCTTCACATTGATTTTGTTAGTTGAAATTAGCGTTCATAACTTTTATTTGCAGTCCCTGGTAAAAACTGAAAATCAGCTGCAAATTTCATAACTACACACAAAAAAACGAGTCGATTTTAATTAATCTGGGAAACAATACACAAAAACAAATGTATAGGTAACTCGATATTCGTAAACTCATAGCTACCAGCATTTGTAATGAATTTTAGTCCACTAAATATAAAATTTGAATTATTCAGAAATTGCAACATGTCTTTCCCCTTTCACCTGGTCCAACCTGCCACAGAAACAGCCTCATTATTTGGACATGCGTTGAAAGCTGCAACTGGAATTGAATTACAACTCAATTGTCAGTTCAGCAGCTCCATTGAGTATTCAACTTGTTTCCATTCCATGGACATTGAACATTTTTTTTTTTTTTTTTTTTTTTTGGTGACAGGAAAGAGAAGCTAGGAAAATTGTGTTCTACTCTCACAATCACAAAATGACATGGCATATTTCAAGGTAAACATTGTGAATATTGCATACCACGAAATGAAATGCAAAAACAACAAATTTGTGAGAATAGAAGATAGAAAAAACTCAACGCTACCAAAAAAAATACTTGCAACATTTTCCACGAATTTTTTTTGCAGCTGCGTCAAAGCTTTTTTTTTTTTGTTGGCTGACCCCGCTACTCATTGAATGCAAGTTCTAATTGTGTAATTAATGAATTGCCTCTCGGGCACAAACCTCATCCCCCCCCCCCCCCGCTCGCCATTCAACTGAACTTCGCCGCTGGACGGCGACCCACATGGGACGTTAATTGAAATGCACGTGGGGTGGCAGCGTCCTTGAGATCGTCGGTATTCCAAAAAAAAATACAAAAAAAATATATATGTATTTTGAAAGCTGAAAAAGTGGTCAAGCACAACTAGCTCTTGCCCTGTACCTATGACTAAAAATGGGTCAATTTTAATTCAAATATTTATGATTTGGGCAGAGCAAATTAAAAATAAGGAAAATTGTTCAAAATTTAATCATATATTATTTATATGTTTATACTCTGTAAATTTACACTTTATGCTAATTTAAATATTGAATTTTATAATTTATAAATTATAAATAATTTATGATTTACGTGTAACAAATTGAAACAAAGCAAATTGTTCAAAACTCAATCAAATATTATTTATATCATGCCTGTTAAATAATGATTAGTAATCATAATCATTAGTAATTAGATTATTTTTGCTTAAAAGTCAAACTAATGAATAAATTACGATTATTTTCGGTTTCGCCCACTTATTTAATGATTACGATTACAAAAAAATCAAAATAATCTAAAAATATTACAATTATTAAAAAATAATCAGAAAAAATCAAAAATAATCTTTTTTGAGTATTCGGATTATTTTTGATTTTTTTCTGATTATTTCTGATTATTTAGATTATTTGATTTTTATTTGATTTTTTGTAATCGTAATCATTATATATGTAATCACAAATTTTTTTATCATTGAATTGAACAGTCACTACGATTATTTTCAAAAATATTCTAATTGATTAGTAATTCTAGTCGACATTTATTATTTATTTATTATCGGTATGATTTATATATGGGTATAATTATATAAACATTATTTTATTGTGACAAAAGAGAAAACTGATAGATCTTGATTAGCACTATAACTGGTGCTAAGGTTAAGGTTAATTAATTTTAAAATGTTATTAATTTTAAATAATGTTTTTTGTTTGATTGAACAATATTAAGTAGTTTCTTTTTTTATTTAATTTGTTCCACAAAATATTTATGTTTTTTGTGTTTTTTTTTTTTAATTATATATTTAAACAGCTTGAAAAACTTTAAACGTTTTAAATGAAACTTTCAATATATTTCTATGTACATATTAAAATGGTTCATGTTACAATCTTACAATCTTACTTAGTGTAATCGATTGAATACAAACAGTTCACATCGGAAATCCATTTTTCAAAAACTGTGCAAAAATATAGAATAAGTGACTTTGCTCCAATGTAGAATCGATTTGTTCATCCAATTAAATTTTGTTTAGCGTATATTGCTCAAATAAATAACTTGAATACATATGTGAATGATATTTACAATTCATTCTAAATTATATAATGAATTTTATAATTTATATAAAGTCCATGTCTGACTTTTCACTTTTGTACAGGGTATAATTACCACAAGAAAAATATACAAAAATTGTGAATACCGCTTGGAACCGCTTACAACAGAAACCGCTACACTTTCCAGCAGCCGCATTGCGAGGGCAGTTTCAACAGTTTCAACAAGTTGTGTTAACTATTGCAGCAAGGCACAAATTAAAATTACTTTAAATTAAATATGAAAAACTTTAAATAAATATAATTATATAAAATAAATAAAATCATTTTTTTTATTTGTATACAAATTGTTTTTCCTATGCTTAAGATACTTTATATTTTTTCCATGGCATTTCAAAGTTGCTTTAACTTATTTTAAACTTAACTTAAACTTTTCGAATTTTTTAGAATTAGAATTAGAATTAGAACTTAAATGCAAAACATTTACATTTAGCATTACGAAGCAAAGATTTGAATTTGTCTTTTTCAAAAAAAAAATATTCGATTTATGGGTTTTTAAAGGAGCTTTTTATACCTAGAACGACGTATTGAGTTCATGTTAATCATATTTCAAATGTCTTTGCATAAAATTGATGCAAATTGACAAAAACTAGTCTTAATTGTCATTTTTGTGAAAGTTAAGACATAAGCGAATACCAGAAAAATCTAGATTTTATTAAAAAAAACAATTTAGATCTTATAAGCATAGTAAAAATTGATCAAATATTTTCATTAAATTAAATATTTCAAATTATTAACTTGAGGGAACTTAATTTTGTTCATATTCTGAGTCTTCTAACACTAAAAACGCTTATATTTCTAATATTTAGATGATATGTGCCTATAACAACCTATGCGAACTCAGCTTTCTGAAAAGCTATAATGCTGAAAGTTCTGATAATGAAATCAGAAGAATGTGTGTACTATATTTTATCAAAATCAGAGTCTTGTACCACTAAATACGCTTGCATTATCGATTTATAGATGATATATGCATATATATGTAAAGCTATAATGCTGAAAGTTCTGATAAAGAAATCAAAAGAATGTGTGTACTATATTTTATAAAAAGGAATAGGAGGAATCTATTAGCAATTGATCTTTTTTGCACAAATCTCTCAAAATGAATAATACCTAAATTTCGAGATCAAACAAGTTGTCAATTAGCTGTAACGATGAATGATGAAGTCAACCCACGTGTATCCAGCTATAACCAGTGCAATGCACTCTCTCTCTCTCTCTCTCTCTCACACTCTCTCTCTCACTCTCTTTCTTGTGCTCTCTGTTTACAATTGGCCGCCCGCTAATTTATTTGAAAAGCCATTTGTTACCTTTGGCTTGCTTCTGTTTCTGTTTCTGTTTACATGGCGACGGGAAGGGGGACGTCCGTTTATCGGACATATATCGACACATATGTATATGTATGTATATATACAATCCGTATACGTGTACGTGTACTATATACAATTGAATACACAATTCTTGCGCATTTTTTTGATATTTTCTGATTTTTTTTGTTTTTTTGCCTTTTGTGCGTATTACATTAACCGTTAATTCAATTTGTTGCTCCGTTTTCATGTTCTGTTCCCATTCCCTTGAAAATACATTTTCCCCAAATTTTCTTCTTCAATTTTGTATTTTTTTTTTGTATTTTTTGAAAGTTTAAAGTTCAGTTGTTCCCAAAGCACAATAACAACAATTAGTTAATTGTTTATGTAAATATGCTGGCGGCAGTCAATTCAATTTGCCCGCATACAATTCGATTATTTGTACATAGTCGTTGTTTTAATCTAAATACAGATACACACATATTTGGGCTGCGAGGGCGGCCACTAAAGTAATCGTAAGTGCTGAAGACGGCACTCAAAAATTTGTTAGCCAGAACATTTTTGAGAAAAGTTAAGAAAATATCTATAGAATAAAATTGCGTAAAATATTGACGCTAAGTGATTAAAAACAAGAAAATATGGTCATCTTTTAGAGAAAAAGGTCACCTTATTTAGCTACAATATCAGAGCAAAGATAACATTCATTAAAAATTATCCAAACATAACATAATAATTCAAATAGGGTGACCATATTGGCTATAATATGGTTATCTAAGGTATAAAATGCAGTATGGTATGGTCACCTTAATTAGCAACAGTGACTTATTTGTCAACTTTAATCAGAGCAAAAACATATTCAGTTGAAAACACGAAAACATAATATAAAAGTTCAAATAGGGTGACCATATTGGCCATAATCAGTCAGATACATTTTGAATAACTTGATGAAGTGTATTGCTAAAAATTCTTAATCTTTACGAGTTGATTTAATATTAAATTCAGCAAAAAAGCATTTAAAATACTTAATGCGGTTCTTTATTACTAAGCTTTGAGGTAGTATTAAGGCTAGGGTGACCAGATATCAAGTATAGACATGTTACTCATTAAAATAAAAATAAAAATGCCCAAAGGATATTATAGGATATCTATAATTGAGCACTGTTTACTCTCCACCACTAAGCCTTGAGAAACTATTAAGGCTAGGGTGACCAGATATCAAGTATTCACAAGTAAAACATTAAAGCAACGATACAAATGGAGAAAATGAAATAAAAGAGAAAATCGAGCAAGATTTTTATATAGTAAATCAATATTTGAACTCTTCCAGCACTTAGCTTTAAGTTACTATTAAGGTTAGGGTGACCAGATATTGAGCATACACAAGTAATATTTTAATGTAAAGATAAGAATGGGAAAGAATGAAGAGACTTTCATAAAGGGTATCAATAAGTGAGCACTCCTTAATCACACACACTCTCCTCATCCTACATATTGAGCAACTTTTCAAGCAACCCTCGCATTGTGTATTGAGACATCAACGAAAAACGGGCAATTGGCAAATGTCTTGCAATTTTAAATACTCGATGAATGCGAGTACTCGTATATAGAGTTTATATACTTGGTATATGGCTGGAGACGCGATCTCGCTTGGAATTGAACTGGCACATGTTTTATACACACACACACACACACACACACACACACACACACACACACACACACACACACACACACACAACGGGCAACAGTTGCCGTTTTTCGCGTTTATTTTGTAAATTATCGGCAAAAATCGCCAAAATTCAACGAACAAAAGAATTTTCTTTTGCTCAATAGTTTTTCTCAAATGTTGTGCGTGTGTGTGTGTGTGTATATATTTTGTTGCTTGTGTTTTGCTTAGCTTCAGTAAATACTTGAGAATTTAATGCCGTTTGGCCAATAATTAAGGCACAAACAAATGCCACGCCTTGATCCGAGCTGCTTTTTGATAAGTTCTCTCAATTTTCTCGATTTTCTTTTCCTTTTGTATTTTGCATATTTGCGAATATTGATCATACGCACAGTTGGCCGAAAATGTACATAAATTATTGACTGAAATATATGTACATATATTGAGCTCAAAATGAGCAAATATGAGAAAAACAACCAAAATTAAATAAATAAGAGAAATTGAAAAAAAAACAATTGTATTACAATTGCCAGCAACAGATGGCGCCAGCGGCCGTTAAGCAGCTGTTTCCGCAACCGGACAAAACCCAGTCGGAAAAGATTTTTGAAGAGAATTGAAACCGGAAGTAACCAAATAAAGGTTGACACAAAGCAAAAACGACAAAAGTCAACAAAATGGCGGGCGGACGGGGCAAGGGGCAAAAGAAAGGAAAAGGAACAAGTTCTGGTCACAAATGTTCGAAAAGTACGAGGAGCAAACACATTGAGTGGAAAATAAGACCCTTAGGTTGTTCTCGTCGTTTTTTTTTCGCCGTGCAACAAATAAGCCAAACTAATGAGCATAATGAAGTAATGCTCCAAAATTGATGAACTGACTTTATGTTACAACATTTAAGACAAAGAAAAAACGTAGTTAGCTTTTGAAAGCATCAGTTGTATTCAGATAATTCTTATATTCATATTAGACGGCACTCAAAATTTTGTTAGCTAGCAAATTTATGAGAAATGTCTCGAAAATATTTTAAATAAATAAAATTGCGTAAAATACTGTCGTTTATGGTCTTCTAATGTATGAAATGCGGTATGGTATGGTCACCCTAATTAGCAACAATGACTTAATTGTCGAATTTAATCAGAGCAAAGACATATTCAGCTGAAAACATAAAATAATAGAAGTCCAAATAGAGTGACCATCTTCTAATGTATGAAATGCGGTATGGTATGGTCACCCCAATTAGCAACAATGACTTAATTGTCAAATTAAATCAGAGCAAAGAGCATATTCAGTTGAAAACATAAAATAATAGTAGTCCAAATAGAGTGACCATCTTCTAATGTATGAAATGTGGTATGGTATGGTCACCCTAATTAGCAACAATGACTTAATTGTCAAATTAAATCAGAGCAAAGACATATTCAGTTGAAAACATAAAATAATAGTGGTCCAAATAGAGTGACCATTGTCAAAATCGTATGGTATGGTCACCCTAATTAGCAACAATGACTTAATTGTCAAATTAAATCAGAGCAAAGACATATTCAGTTGAAAACATAAAATAATAGTAGTCCAAATAGAGTGACCATTGTCAAAATCGTAATCTCCGATGAATTCTAAAAAGATTTTCCCAAAACACCATGGGTCTAAAATCAAATTCGAGCTTTCGAATTTTAACGAGCAACTTTTCGTATCTTTTTGTCATTTTAAACACGCATAGATACAAAAGCGAGTGCATACAAAATATTTTGTTTCACTTAACATGTTTTCAAGAAATTTAGAAAATTTATAGAAATGTAAAAATAAAATAAAAATATTTAATTTTAGTTTTAAATTCGTTTTTCAATTTAAAAATAAAATTTTTTAATAACGGCATTAATTGACATTTGACCGTCAATTTACGCCATTTTTAGTGCCATGCCCACTCTATTTTCTTTTGTTCAAAAATGCTTTGATGTATTGAGAATATATAGTTCAAGTTTCAACCAGATATCTCGCCTAGTTCAAAAGTTACAGATGTTTGCCACCAACGAACAAATACTTACAAAATACATATAAAATGATACAAAATAATAACTTGACAAAGTGTTTGCTGAAAACAATTGTTTTTGTGTTGATATATAGCTTTATAGCTTATAGCTTATTTATAGCTTGGGTAGTTGTGAATATGCCCCTAAAAGGATTTTTAAAAATTCGAAATACTTTAGGAGTTATGGCCATTTTTATCCAGCAATGTTAATGTCAATGCAAGTGGAGTCAAAACTTTAAACGCGTTTATCTCGAAGCCACGTTTTTCGAACTGGCGGCAATGATATCTCCAATTCAACTGAACCGATTTTCATGAAACAAAGTGGAATCGACGCAGAATTGTCACCATTCTAGGCCGAACCTCGACCATAATTTTAAAAATTTTTTTACTATTTTTTTTTTACACTAAACTACAAAAAAAAAAGCCCGAAACTTAAATTTTTTTTAATGGCCGCCATTTTGTCAAAAAAAATCACAAAATTATTGTCTACTATCACCCGAGAATTACATCTATACTGATTATAACCCCGTTTTTTTTTCATTTCCGACGCTCCGGAGACCCGGAATCGTGGCCGCCGTGACGACACCTTTTTTTCAACCCCCAACTTTGCAGTCTCATAACTTTTTGAACACCCCTCGTATCGAGGCAAAAAAAAATTTTTTATTTACTTTGAACCTTTTGTAATACAATAAATAAAAAAAGTTTTCAATTATTCTTTGCGTTTTCAAATAAAAATATTTTTTAAAAAGGGTCGAAAAAACGAGTTTTGAATGAGAAGACCCCCTTAAAACAATTGTTTTTGTGTTGATTAAATTTTCAGTTCTGCGAAAAGCATTTCATCTACTTTCTGGGAATATTAAATTATTATATTCATTTAAGGACAGCTAGAAAACACTTGAAATACGTTCAGTATAAATTTCTGAAATGCATTTTTAAAACTAGAAAAAATGTAAAATTAATTCTTATATTAATAATATATTAAAATTATATTTAATTATTATTTCATTTCAAATACGTTCAGTAAAAGTTCCTTAAATGCATTTTTAAAACTAGAAAAAATGTCAAATTAATTCTTATATTAATATTATATTAAAATTATATATAATTATTATAATCATTTAAGCTAGCAAACATTTGAAATACGTTCAGTAAAAGTTCCTGAAATGCATTTTTCAAACTAGAAACCAATTTACGCGTATAATAATGAAAACTTTTTACAACAGTTTTTGCCCATAAAAAATGCATTTGTGAAGTCGAAAAAGGACATAAAAAACAACTTTACGACATTCAGCAAAACTTTAAAGATGCATAAAGAACGTACTAAAAAATAAAGAAGAAAAAAAACGAAACGCATCTAATTTCAAATGACACTTGAATTCTGAAATGAAACTTCTTAAATTGTTGAAAATGCAGAAATTTCGAATCAATAATTCGAAAATTCACTTCAAGGTCAGTAAAACAACAAAAAAATACCTAAAGCTTCCGCCAATTCAAATCGCATTAAAATCTAAAATCTTAATCCTTCAAGTTCATTCAGCAAAAGTAACTGTTATTTTGATTTCTCAGAACTTCATTCAATTTTCAATTCAATGCTTAAATTTCCCAAAATTTGTAAAATTCGAATCGATTCGAATTTGATTTGCACACTTTTCAACACTGACCTTCAACTTTGAATGTGAATGTAAACGTTGAATGGATTCAATTGATTCACACTTGATTCACACTTGATTCTTATGATAACATTTGAATATACAAAATTATGTGAAATATCTCTGAAAATTTACCTTTTGCTCTTTTTGTCCTTCTTCTTCTTCTGTCTTCTGTCTCTTTCTTCTCCTTCTCAATTTCTCTCTCTCTTTCACACGAAAAAAAATTCAATTTACTTTTGTTGTATTTTGTAACTTTTTTTGAATAATTTGTTTTTGCACCAAAAAAAAGACAACAAAAAAATGCAGCACACAAATTTTGTTAAAATATTTATAATTTCTTTTTTTTTTTTTTTTTTTTTGAAATTTTTTGATTTTTGCTAGAGTTTTTTTCAAAGCAACAAAAGTTCGCGCGCCGACACGAAATTGAAAATTCCACAACTAAATTTTTGAAATAATTATTTCTCAAATTTGAATCTCTTTTTTATGGTTGTTCTCTTTATTACGCTCTCTCGCTCTCACTCGAATATCGAACTCAAAAACGATCGAAAACGCATCGAAAATCGAACGGTTTGCTTTTGAATTTGAATTTGATATGCGTGGCAAATCTGATTGGCTGACTCCAAGAACTACAACAACGCAATGTTATCCGCTCGGAGGCTGAACGCCTACTGGATGTTAAACACGCGCCGAAAGCTGTCGCAGAATGCGACGACGACGACGACGACGACGACAGCGATTCCTACGATGACGACGACAGCGACGGCGACGGCGACAGCGGCAGCACTAGGCGACAGCGGCATTGCCGAAGTTCAACAGCAAAGCTCTTCGTGCATGCGAACGCGTCGCTGCTGCTGCTGCTGCTGCTGCTGTGACTGTTGCTGTCGCTGCGCTTTTTAATTGCATTTCAGCTGGCAAAAGCGCAGCAGCAAAAGCAGCAGCAGCAGCAGCTTCATTTTGTTGTTGCTGCTGTCTGCATCATAAAACATTTAGCTCTTTAATAATTTAATGCAAATATAACGCAGTCTACACAAACACACACACACACACAAACACACACACACACACACATGCTTGCATATTTACGCATACAACAACAAAAAAAACAAATATCAAAAACTCTACACAAAAACACGCACGCGGTCAGAAAAGTCTCCAAAGCTTGGAAGCTTTTTGTTTTTCGGCATTCGTCGTCATCGTCATTTGCTTCGTGTGCACTTCGGCTCCAGTCGCCTTTCCAGTCGCATGTGCTAACAAGTGGGGAGCAACAGTTGAAATGAATGAAACTTTTCTGCACGACCAATTGGCAGCGACGTCGGCGTCGGCGTCGGCGTCGACGCTGGCATTCATGTGTTGCGCCTGTTTACACCTGTGTATATGTGAGTGAGTGAGTGTGTGTGTAGGAGACTGTGACTGAAGGCAGCGACTGTGGCAGCGACAGCGACAGCGACAGCGACGGCGACGGCGACAGCGACATTGCTTTCCAGTCACACACACAGACTGTTGCTTTATCAAGCGTGCACGTGTATTGGTGCGCATTGATATGTGCATGTGTGTGTGTGTGCGTGTGTGTGTGTGTGTGTGTGTGTCCGTTAAGCAGTAACTAATTTTTGTTAATCACACCTTAATGACATGAACTTGACACCATTCCCGGCCTGAACCTCTAAGCCTGCATACAACAACATTTAGCATCAATTTTGGCCAACCAAATTGACTATGGTTGTCTTGCTGGCTTCTTGACCTTTTTTTGAAAAATGCTCATTTGGAAAACGCAAAAAGATATTTGAATTTTGTTTTTTTTATTGAATTAGTAATGAATGAAAGAAAATAAAAAAATTTTTTGCCTCGATACGAGGGCTGTTCAAAAAGTAATGAGACTTCAAAGTTGGTGGAAAAAGTAAAGGTGTCGTCAAGGCGGCCACGATTCCGGTTCTCCGGAGCGTCGGAAATGAAAAAAAAAACGGGGTTATGATCAGCATAGATGTAATTCTGGCCCGAAGTAAAATAAAAAATTTTGCGATTTTTGACAAAATGGCGGCCACTTGAAATTGAAAATCGAATTTGGACCCATTTTTTTGTAGTTTAGTGTAAAAAAAAATAGCAAAAAAAATTATTTAAAAAAGGGCCAGAATGGTGACAATTCTACGTCGATTAAACTTTGTTTCATCCAAATCGGTTCAGTAGAACTGGCGGAAACGTGGCCGCCAGCTCAAAAAACTTGGTTTCGAGATAAACGCGTTTAAAGTTTTGACTTCACATGCATTGACATTCACATTACTGGACAAAAATGGCCATATCTCCTAAAGTATTTCGAATTTCCTAAAAAACTTTTAGGGGTACATTCACAACTACCCAAGTTATAAATAAATG
>JBAMBJ010001765.1:0-25079 GCA_037043495.1 Drosophila recens | reverse complement strand
ATGATGGTGTGCTGTTGAATGTATGTTACTTATATTCATATACTTACACAAGTCATTTATGAGCGAATTTTTGTATTTAGTACCCATGTCCGTTATGAACGTCTTCATAGGACCGTACTTCAGTACAAAATTTTCGAAGATTGCTTTAGCTACTGTTTTCGCACTTTTATCTGCTACTGGTATTGTAACTAGATATTTTGTGAGGTCACATATTATAGTGACTGCATACTCGTTTCCATTTTTTGAACGAGGTAATGGTCCGATTGTATCAATTAAAACAGTATCAAAAGCTGTATTCGGTGTATTTGTAATTAGCATTGGGGCTTTGGTATGTGTTGTGGTTTTTGCCTGTTGGCATTTCACACAAGTTTTTACATACTTGGCTATAGTCTTATTCATTTGGGGCCAATAATAGTACTTTTTAATTTTTAACAGGGTACGCGTAATCCCTGTATGGCCTCCTTCTATTGGGTCGTCATGATATCTTAACAGGATTGCATTAATTTGACTTTCGTCATTCTTGTCTACTTGTGTCACTTTTTGTAATAGCGCTATTTTTATATTTTGTAAATGATTATTGCCCTTATTTTTAAATTCATTTATAGTGAAAAATTGAAAAATTTGTTCACTTGGTGACATCTGTATGTTAATGATTTTGTGTATCCCGGCTTCTGCAATAAGCCTTTGAAAAAATTTACCTAAATCGAATTTTTCATTAGAATATAAATCTTTAACTGAAAATTGTGAAATAATTTGTTTGCCTCGTTTGAGTAAACATTTAAAATTATTCATTTTTATTTTTACAAATTTCTTTACGTCGCTATTGCTAACGACTTCGTAGACATTGGGCTCGTATATTTTATCATGCATTTTAATTTTTTCATCTGCGCAGATGTTTTCCTGTCTTTTTGATGACCTTGTTTGGACTATCAATATATTTCTGTTGTAAAGTTAAGGAGTTTGGCTGACAATAATTCAACCGATTCTCCTTTTATCGATCTTGATAATGTTTCAATGATTTCAGAAATTGTTCTTTCATTGCTTATCAAGCTCCTTGCATGGTCCTTTAATTTTGTTTTTATAAGCTCGACTGCTGTTGCTTCGTGATCGCCTTTAATAGAGTTTACTAGATTCAATGCATCCTTGAATCTTTGTAAATTCTCTGCTTTGCCGTCAAACTCAAATAGTATAGGCGAGGCTATTTTGAAAAAGTCTATTACAGTCTTTGCCATGGTTATTTTTTTTTTAAGCTTGGTTTAGAAATAGTTCACATGTATAAAGATCAATTTTGTGAATTTATGCAGATAATTTTATTTGGATTACTTTATATATATTTTATTTTATTTTACTTTTTTTTATATTTTATCCAGATCATTTCCTCTGATTAAATATTTCTTTTTTAGACATTTATTGTGCAGTTTATAGATTTTATAAAACATATTTATGCACATAATTACAACAATGATAATTAACAAAGTGACAATTAATTTCTGATCTGGAGTTTCAACTTCTACTTTGCTTATTACATTTGCGGTGGAATCCACCGTCTTTGTATCAATAAGGCCCATAGTGGCCAATTGTGTATCATCAACGATATCTGTTTTAGATATGCTGTTGCTTTTCATAGATTTTTATTTTCGAGATAGTTTTTTTTTTTTTTTTATTATTCACACAAAGTGCCATAATTGGAGGTGCTTTTTCTCTCCTTTCGAGTTCCGCAAGCAGGTGATATTTGTGTGTGATTAAAAAGATTCATTTTTTTCTAAGTGGCAGTTCTTTCAACAGGCAGAGCGTTTCAATCCTAATTTTGTGTCACCGGCCAGCCATTGCGCCCCTGCGCTTTCGCACGTATAAATATTCGCATTATATTCAGCACTGCTGGTCGGTCAGCATAGGAGTCGAGCGTCGGACAGATTTTGTGATACATCGAGGATCAATTTGGCTACAGCGACAGCTTCAGCTGTGTGGCAACACCATCGCCTCGTGGCAGAATTGCCAACAACCATATTTGCGGCTGCAAAAACTGTGAGCCTGAGGAGCTTGCGATCCACGCTTGACTTGGGACCCCTTTTTCTGCGTCCGCGACCAGATTACGGCCACGCTCGCATACTTGCGTCTGCTGGTATTGGGCAGCGTGAGTGAGTACCGGCTCATTTGGCAACTGCGTCTGGTCGACGAGATCGGACAACCTCAGGATTCATTGTTTAATCCCGCGTTTGGCAACGGGATATTCAAGTTTGATAACATTTATTTTTAAGTGCACACATCGCCATAATATCTTAATAATTTTCAAGTCAAAGTAAAAGCATAAAGTAAAGAATATTTTTTATAAAATATATTTTTATTTAAATTTTGAAGATAAATCAAGTAACAATTAAATTATAAGACAAATAATATCATAATGTAAAGATTTTCTACCAGTCAAGAGAGGTTAAGCGATGAGTGTACGGTATATCCAAATTTCGACTTAGGCTTATTCCTTATTTCGACTTGCTTTCACAGATCATCATACATCATCATCATTATGCAACGATGGGCCCAACGTACGCATCGATGAAATTGTTAAAAGTTGTGAGTACACGTTGGCGAATATAACCAGCCAGATAATTGAAAGTTTGTAAACATAATTGTAAATCGGCGAGCCTTCAGCCACGCCCGATATAGGAGCCTTTGTAATTTGCATATACCACATACTCTCAGTCTTTCCATTTGACCGGCAGGATTTTCTCCATTTTTTTTGTGTCATTTGCAAGAGCATTGAATTTTTTTTGAATCATGATTGAATCATTGTATACGAATTTTGTGAAATTTAGAGTTATCTGCCCCTTTGTGGTGCAACATTATTGAAACATAATCCTCAAGGCTTACTTGGAGCCAATAAATGAATTGTTTGGAATATAAATCTATGGATAATATGAATTGGTAGATCCTTTTTGTGGTTCGTCACCTCTACCTATTGGTATTTATAATGTGCATGGTCGCTGACTAAAATTTTACAAGGTCCGACTAAGGGGTGACCGTATATCATTTCTTCGCGTCACCAAGGCAGGGTGGGTACAGACATTAGGGTATATCAACATCTCCGATACCCTAACTTCTATTACACTCCGCTCCGTCAACCGCTGACACCGGTTATGTCCCGAATTTTCACATTGTTTTGACTTGTAGTTTATTTCCGAAAAGTGCACTTATCATTGTGCTAGTGTGTAGCATAGCGGGTAAGGAAAAGAACCCATACCCCATCCGGCGAGCTAAGTAATAAGAAGACGGCTAGAAGTGCACGACCTCTGAGTCTGCTATGCACGAGTAGACGAGTTGTGCCAATAAATTCTTTTTTTTATAGGCACACCCTACACAATTGGCTCTCGAACAAAGAGCCGAACGCGCACGCTACAAAACTTCCACTATCGATAGTATTTAAGAAAAATTTACTTCTTTTGCACACCAGTTGGCAGCAACATTTTTGGTAGAATTTTAACGCAATTAAATTGATATTGGTGTTAGTGGCATGGATAAATTTTTTACTCATTCCAAAGACAAGGGTAAGTTTAGTATCTCATTGCGCAAGCCACGGATAGGCAAATCGACAGCATGGAAGTTTTTTTTAAAGTCGGGTGATGGTAAATCAGCAAAGTGTCGAGCATGTGATTACATGAATTGATCTCTAATTTGAATTTTTGAATTTATCAATTTTTACGTTAATGTTGCATAATATTTTATACATGAAAAAATATGAATTAGGAGGTCCTTTTGGTAGAAAATATTTTTCAACGATACTATCGATAGTATCGATGTTACTCTCTCAAAATATCGAAAATATCGAATGGCGCCAATATCGATAGTTTGCCAGTTCTACCTCCAACACGCAGCAACCTCAACTTTCGTTTGCCATTCTGATAGGGACACAGAAATTTAGTTAGTTTTTGATATGAGGATATTAAGACAATTGATTTGTCAAGCTTCGCTATTTCATCTGCAAAGGCTTATTGCTAGATACAATGCACAATAGCCAGAAATGAAAACTCTATCTCTGTTGGCACAAGTGAGTTGTACACTGCACCCTTTCCGTTAATGAAACGAAACATGTACGATACAATGCGAAGCATTTTTGGATACGACAATGACTTTTCAATTAATTCCCTAAATGGATTTAAATCTACATCGGCCGCGATCAAAACAGTCGCGAAATTTCGCTTCTCCAGCAGAGACTGCTCTTTGGTCAATTTAATATGAGAATTACTTGGCCAAAAGGTATGTTCACGTTGTAAAAATGCAGGTCCAATAAACCAACGTGACTCAGTCAATTCAGCAGTGGAACAACCACGTGATGCCAAATCTGCTGGGTTTTCTTTAGTCGGAACATAACGCCAACACACATCTGATGTCAATTCTTGAACATCCGCTACTCTATTGGCGACAAAAGTTTGCAGATAAGATGGGTGCGTTTGTAACCAATGCAGTACTACTTCTAAATCCGAACAAAAAACTATTTGCTCTAAGGGCATGTCCAAAAGGTGCCTCACTTTGTCCCACAACGAAGCTAACAGCTGTGCAGCACAAAGTTCCAAACGGGGCACTGATTTTACCTTTAGGGACGCGACCTTTGACTTAGCAGTCAACAAATGCACTTCTATGCCATTTTCCGATTCAATCCTAACATATAAACAGCATTCTTATGCTCTCGTAGAGATAGATCATAGCAAACTGAGCGGGTCGTATAAGCGGGAAACAAACGATAAAATTTTTTAGTGGGCAATACATCTAAAGATAAGTTGCTTATGGAATATTTAAACGCATCATCACGAGGGCTCCAAATGAGTCCTAGCGTTTTCGTATCCTCTTGATATCCAATCGGAATTGCATCGTCAGTAGCTTGACTTTCAAATTGCTCACAATTTGATGACCATTTAATCAGAACGAAACCAAATGGAATTAGCACAGAAATAAGCTCTTTATGCAATGATTGCAGCTCCTCTACAGTATCTGCGCAAGATATGAAATCATCCACATAAAAATTATTGGCAATTGCCTTCGAGGCTAGTGGGTGTGATTCTGCGTGCAGCTCACTCAAATATGTTAAACTTCAAATTGCCAAAAACGGCGCAGAAGCGGTACCGTATGTGACAGTGTTTAACTGATATATTTGAAGGGGGTCTGAGGGTCTTTCTCTCCACAGAATAAGCTGAAGTTTACGCTGAGTGGAGTCGATTTCGACTTGCCGGTACATTTTCGTAATGTCAGCAGACAATGCAAATGGTCGAAGGCGATATCGCAACAAAGTTGAGTAAATGCATGGCTGAATAGTAGGACCAACCATGAGAATGTCATTCAACGATTTTTGAATTGACGTTTTGCATGACGCGTCGAACACTACTCTCAACTTTGTGGACGAGCTTTGTGGTCTGAGCACACATTGATATGGAAAAAAATAATGAGGCTCATTTGGGATCGTGTTATCAATTTCATTCATATGACCCAGAGAAATGTATTACTTCATGAATTTGATATACATTTCGTGAATCTCTGGCTGTTTAGAGACTCTTCTCTCCAAAGTGAGAAAGCGTCTTTTAGCCGTTTCATATGATGCGCCAAGACCTTGTGGGCTAGATTTAAATGGCAACTCAACACCGAGGCGACCGGAAGGCATACGAGTGATTGTTCCGCAAACGACTTCTCGCAAAGTATTTGTTCAGGGGTATACAAGTTCGAATTTGTCAAACTTGGAACTTCTTCCAGCTCCCAGAATTTGCGAACAGGCGCATCCAACGAAAAGGACTCCTGAATCAAACTAATGTCTTCGTTCACGCTTACAAGTGACGTCGCATGAGTTTCCAAAGAACTCTTAGTTCGGCAACGTCCAGCTACAATCCAGCCAAGAGTTGTAGCTCGCCACGTTGCAGATTCGCTACTTCCCTTTATATGTCCTTCTTTAAGCAAATCGAAAAATACATCTGCTACAAGCAGTAGATCAATGCGTTGAGGCTTGCGGAAATCGGGATCAGCTAATTCGATATCCTGCGGAACGTCAACATTCACAATGCGGTTTTTAGGCTGATACGACGAAATGCTTCCCAAAACAGCAAACTCAGTCATTAATTCAAATTGGTCTACTCGAGAAGCTATTTATTGACGTCTGAACAATGTGACGCACTGAAGACTTTCGTTTACCGATTCCTAACAAATTTATATCCTTTCGCTCTTTCTTCAAATCTAACTTTCTAGCCAAATCTTCTGTCATGAAATTCACTTGCGACCCAGAATCTAAAAGTGCTCTAGCCAACTGGTAAGAACCGGACTGATCCGTTACCCTAATCGAAGCAGTTGCCAATATAACTTGGGCCGAAACAGCTGCGGCATGATTAATGGAAGAAGTTTGCGTTGGAGCTGCAGCATGAGCTACCAACGGCTGGCTGGAAGACTCAGCTCGTTCTGAATCTAGCACATATTTATGTAGGGGAGTGTGATGGTGCTTAGAGCAAACTCTGCAATTGCCTGATTTGCAAGTTCGTGTGTTATGACCTTTTTTCAGACAATTAATACAAAGTGAACAGTCTTTAACAAACTTGAAGCGTTTATCTCTTGTACGCTCCGCAATTGAAGTACAAGAGAATATATAATGATCGTTCAACTTGCAGAATGGACATTTCAAAGACGGAGGCTGGCTAGGCTGAGCAACTGCCAAAGCCGTTTTACTGTTCTTTTTACTTCCATCCGAATTTGATTTCTGCGGTCGTGACCGACCAGATGACGACTCTTCAGCTGCGAGGTGCTGAAAACGTCTGTTGAGAGCAGTCTCGCAATCTTCCCAAGTTAAAGCTGAGTATAGTCGAGGGTCTCTTCCCATTTGGAACGCGTGCTATGGTCTACTTTGCTCATAATTAAATGTATAAACAACAAGTTAAAAATTTGTTCGTGATTGCCCAAAGATAACAGAGACTCAAAACTAGCTCGGACTTTATCGATCAACGACCGCAGCGAAGTTGGCGAAGGTCCTTGCATTTTCGGAAGCTCGAAAAGCTTTGCGATAGTATCCGATACTATAAGAAAACTGTTATCATAAACGCGTTTTAATGCTGCTAATGCTTTTGGATAATTTTAATCCGTAACTTGATAAGCCTGAACCGTTCCTAACGCTTCCTCCTCCAAACATTACAGAAGGTTCATCACTATCAACCAAATTGTCAAATATTCCAATAAAATTCTTATAATCAGCATCATTTCCACTTAATTTTGGCAGTTTCATAAAGGGTAAATGCCTATGATGCAATGTGGTGGGATGCATTGTGGAACTAAAACTTTCCCTGCTGGAATTGGGTTTTCTGCCTTTGTTCATTAGCTTTGCCTTTGTGACAATGCAAAGACTCTATAATTCTGCTCTAGAGGCTAGCGACGGGTCAATTTGGTCTAATTCCTTCTAAATGTTGAAAGCATCATCAATGTATCGGGTCAGAATATCCAATCTACACTCCAGTTCCATGGGCTCAATCGTGCCTGGAGTATCAAGCGCAAATTTGTTTATTCTTCGATACAGCTTGCGTTTCCTCGTCTTGGTCACATATTGAGTAATTCCAAATTTATTTAAAGTATTTAGAGAAATAAATAACAATACTAGTGCTGGAATAAATGCACTGTACCTAATAGATGTGATCACCACTGTTTCTAATAAGAGGCCGAGTAAATGCGCTGTGCCTAATAGACGAGGAAAACACTGTTTTCTTATAAAAACAAATAAGGCGACACAAATACTAAGGCAGCAATAAATGCACTGTGCCTTATATTAGAACGGCACTGTAACAATAAGTGTTTGAAGTTGAACACACAGTGTCCAATATATGTGGACGACACTGTTTAATTAATTGCAGACAATATTGGCTGCAACTCAATGTAAATACAAAACAAAGGCAGCGACACGACAGCTGACAGAGCAACTCACACGACTTAGCGGCAGCGAAATGCGCTAAGGGTAAAAAAGCAGCGACGCGGCCACTGGCAGAGAGACCGAAGAAGCAACAACAACAAATGCTTATGATTTGCTAACGATGACTGCGCGCTGGCAGAGACTCACTCGACAGAGCAGCAACAATATGCTAGAGCAGTGAGGCTGCAGCGACGCAAAGACGCTGGCAAAGAACAACGAGAGTAAGAAATAACCAAATTGACTGCCGCTATGCACGCAACGGACTGAAAAATCTAGCGACCAGCGCAGCAACAGCGGAAACAATGCACACACTGTCGGACAATAGCAGAACACTCTCGACGTGCATTGACTAACCAAATTGTTTGTTTGAGGAATCCATCTAGGGCACGAGGACCAACATGACAATTGGTTTTGTGTAGATATTGAAGGTAGAGCTTGACAAATCTAAAATTTTTGAGCATGAGCAGTGGAAATTTTGCGTTGTGGGTCAAGGGCGCATGCAACAACCTACCACCAACTCGCAGTAACAGGAACTTATTGTTGCCAACTTGCTCAGCTGAAATGAATGGATTCAGTTTTTGGTAGGACGAATGTAAACTGAACGATTTTCGAAGTTTGCCAATATTATCTGCAAATGATTCCTGTTGAATGATCTCGACAATAGTTAGAAAGGCGGCACTATATTCATCTGCTGAAGGCACAATTGACTTCCAAGACAATCCCTTTCGCTTGTTGATGAGGCGAAGTGCATATGCAATGATGCCAATTACCTTTAAGTAGGACGACGAATCTTGCACAATCTGCAGGAATGGATGTGGCTCTGCATCGGCCGCGATTAGCGCGGTTGCACATTTCTTCTTCTATAACGAATTTTCTGGTTCCTTCAGAGTGAGGTGCGCATTTTGAGGACACTTTGTAGCATCTTCCTGCAAAAATTCGGGACCTTCAAGCCACAGCGAAGACTTTAGATCATTTACAGAACAACCTCTCGACACCAAGTCAGCTGGATTCTCATGAGTCGGAACATGACGCCCTACAGCGGTTGACGTTATGTCTTGTATGTCTGCAACCCTGTTTGCGACGAATGTTGTCAGTTGCAACGGGTGAGTTTGAAGCCAATGAAGAACCACTTCAGAGTCGGACCACAAGATTACCTTATCGATTGGAACGTCCACTATGTTTCGAATTTCTTCCCAGACATTCGCTAACAGGTGAGCTGCACAAAGCTCTAGTCGAGGCACAGTTTTCGTTTTTAGCGGAGCTACTCTAGATCGGGAAGTTAATAGTCGAACCGAAACTTTATTGTTGTTGTGGACAACTCGTATATACAAACAACAACCATAAGCCCTTGTTGAAGCGTCAGCGAATCCATGAGAATCTAACGAGAGAAGCCAGAGTTCTTGAAGGAATATTTTTGTCCTGGTTATTAGAGGGCATAATAAACCTAAAGGATCAAATAGTCTGGCAATGAATGATAGAATTAATCGTTTTGTCGTCAATTCTTCTGCCTTCGTTTCCGTGAAACAGAATTTGAAGACGTCTATCTGTGGGTTCCACACTAGGCCAAGTGTTTTCAAATCATCTTGATCTCCACAGGAAATTGATGAGTCATTTTGTTTGACTTCATCAGTTTGACAATACGCTGCCCATTTTGTCAATACAAATCCGGCAGGTTCTAATATTTCAACTAGCTGTTGTCGCAACAGCGTTAGCTCTTTTACTGAATCTGCTCCTGTTAACAGATCGTCCACATAAAAATCATTAGTTAGAGCATGTGAGCCGAGAGGATGTGAATTCATGTGAACGTCGCTAACGTACTTTAGACATCGTACTGCTAAAAAGGGGGCGCTAGCAGTTCCATAAGTAACTGTATTCAATCGATATATTTGCAGTGGATCTGTTGGATTTCGTCTCCAGACAATTAACTGGAAGTTTCGCTGCGCCTCGTCAATTTCGACTTGACGGTACATTTTTGTAATGTCTGCAGTTAATGCGTATTTGCGACAGCGAAATTTTAACAACGTGGCATACAGACACGGTTGTATAGTTGCTCCAACCATTAATAAATCGTTAACGATACTTGAGTCGTGGTCTTACAGGATGCGTCAAAAACGTCACGAAGTTTGGTGGACGTGCTCTGTGGTCTTTCCACGCATTGGTAAGGAATGAAACAATGCGGTTCTCTCGGAATGAGGTTATCAGTTGCCGTCATGTGACCAAGACTCAAATATTCTTCCATAAAGGCAATGAACATTGATCGCATGGCCGGCCTATTTTGCACTCGTCTTTCCAATGACAAGAAGCGTCTTTTTGCTACCTCGTATGACGATCCAAGACAACTGGGACTAGATTTAAATGGCAACGACACTTGCAAACGACCTGAAGGCAGTCGAGCAATGCTTTGAACGAAGCTTTTTTCACATAGAATTTGTTCTGGGGTGGATATTTTGTCAATAGACGCTTTGGAACTTGTTCCAACTCCCAGAATCTTTTCACAAGTTTGTCAAGAGGGCAGGACTCTTGCAGTGTGCTCACCATAGAGCAGGCACTTGTTGATTGTGAACCTGTAGTTTTACAGCGTCCAGACACCACCCACCCAAACACAGTGTTCTGCAATGTGGGTGTATCTTTGCCTTGCTTTATGTGACCTTCCTTAAACAAATCAAAGAAATCGTCTGCTCCTAAAAGAACATCGACTTTTTGTGGCTTATAATAGTACGGATCAGCAAGTGGAAGATCACTTGGTATTGACCATGTACTAGAAGGCATTTTCTTCTCTGGCTGATAAGAGGATATGCTCTTGAGGACAACAAAATCAGCCACTAATTCAAAGGGGTGAATTCGAGAGCAAATTGTTGTTCGCACAACCTGATGTGCTGACACACTGGACTTTCCGATACCCAAGAGATTTATGTCCTTTCGAATTCTTTTGAGCCTTAGACTTTTTGCCAATTCCTCGGTTATGAAATTTACTTGTGAACCTGAGTCTAAGAGCACTCTAGCTGGTTGTTGTTGGCATGCGTTTCCTTTAATGCTAACAATAGCGGTAGCCAAAACTACTTGATCAACTTCCGATGCCATTGCGTGATTGGAGGATACGGAGTGAATTGTTTGCTGAGCACCTGTGGATTGTTGAGCGTGTGCGACGGAAATACTCGACTCTGTTGTATAGCGATGCAACAACGTATGGTGAGGTTTAGAACAAACTCTACAGTGCGAGGACTTGCATTTAGAAACACCATGTCCCTTTCGCAAACAATTTAGGCACAACGCAACATCCTTAGCGAATTTAAATCTATTTGCAACCGAGGCTGCAGCGAAAGACGGGCAGTTGGTAATGAAATGCTCGTTCGATTTACAATAAATGCATTTCGACTCTTGATTACTGGTAGCCTGAGACACTGCTAGAGACGTTCTTCCCGACTGCCTTTTATTAGCGGGCTCACGATCTGACTTATTGGGCTTTGATCGACCTACTGAACTTGCCTCAGCAGATAAATGCTGGTAGCGCTTATTGAGCGCGGCTTCACAATCCTTCCACAACGGAATTGTCTTGTAATCCAAACTCTCTTCCCATTTGGATCGAGTTACTGGATCTACTTTAGCCATTACAGTGTGTATCAGCATTGCGTTAGCTATCTTCTTTTCATCTCCTACTGACAATAACGACTCGAAAATGGCTGTCACGGTGTCAATAAGGGTGCGCAGAGAAGTAGCTGAGGGGTTCTGCATAGGCTGAATATCAAAAAGCCTTGCTATACCGTCGAAAAATATCAAGCACTCATTATCGTAAACTTGCTTTAGTGCAGATAGGGCCTTTGGATAATTCTCATTAGTCACCTGAAACGCCTTGACCGTTCCCAATGCTTCCTTCTCTAAACAGGTGATTAAATGGTTGAATTTTTCAATGTTGCTGAGAGTAAAATCACAATCTATAGCCATATGAAGTTTGTTTAGCCGATGCTAAATGTAAACTGAATAAAGTTGCCGCCAGGCAACACAACAACAAAATTGGTGGAAATAACAAAACTCGCGTGCGATCGATTTCGATGTCTAATTTCAAGTGCTTTATTGCTGCCCACGCAGCTTCATTTGGGCTCTCGTTCGCTTAGAGCGCAGAGAGTGAGAGAGCGTTAACATAAATTGAGCGCAACATAACATAGATTGAGCGCTTAACATACCCAACTATGTTAAGCATAGTGGGACAGCAATACAAAATATATATGCATCTGCAATATGACCAAACATCGGCCGCGTTGAATGCCGCAGGCTTCAATCCTTTGGTATTGCGCCAACTGGTGAATGGCCCGCTTGTAGGTTCCCGTCTTCGTGGCCTTCACGTCGTTGTGGTTGGTGCTGTCGGCCACGATTGACCGGGAATTGAGAACGGTCGACTCGTCCGTTGCGAGAATCATGCCGTCTATGGCCCGCAGTAGATGGTACTTCGCTGCCTTCATCGCGGCCTCCATAGGCCTCCAACACGCGGCGCTCGAGGAGGGATGAATGCAAACTCCGTCCCACGCTGTGCGGCAAACTCCACCATGGCATTGCCGTGTTTGATGAAGTGGCTCGCAAACTCCTTCCGCTCTCGCGCAGCACCCACACAATTCGTGACATTGTCGAAATGCAGCCGGATGACTGGTCCTCGACGACCAAGAAACCTAGACAGATACATAATAAGAGAATTTGAGGTTAGATCATTCACGATTTCCAAATGAACAGCCATAGACACAACGTAGACAAACACAGCAAGGTGTACTTTGACAGGCGGCTTGCCGCGTATTTTTAAAGACACTTTAATCGGTCCACGAAACTCGACTCCACTGACTTCGAGTGGGTGTTTCCCATTTACTCGATCAGTGGGCAAGTTTCCCATGATTTGGGCTGCCAATCGCGGTTTGTACCGAACACATCGAACATATTTCCGGACAACCGATCCACAAGCATCGCGTGCGTTGACCAGCCAAATTCTTTGTCGAAGCAGTCCAACCAGAACAAATGGGCCTGCATGACAATTGCTCCTGTGCAAGTGCTCCAGATTTAAGGTGACAAACCAACCTCCATTGGGCATTATCAAAGGGAATTTGGCCTGATGCGACAACGGAGCATTAAGTAAACGTCCACCAACTCGCAACAGCGTTATTTTCAGATTTTTGTTCAAATACGTATCCGCGAAGGGCGTCAGCTTCTGTAATGATGGCTGAAGTGCCGTAGATTTTTCTATCTTCGTTATTTCGTCCCAGTACTTGTCCTGCTGCACAATGCTCACGACAGCCAAAAACGCACTTTCCAATTCCTGGACGCTGATAACTAAAGACGAGAACTTAATATTTTTATTGCGATTAGAAATACACCAGATAAATCGAAGAATATAAGCGACAATACGCAAATTTCTGAAATATGAGGAACAGCTTTCGATTAATTCTTTAATTGGATTGGGTGACACATCGGCCGCGGTGAAGACAGTGGCAACTTTCCGCTTCTCGTCAATCTCAATTTGACGGTACATCTTGGTTGTATAATCCGTAAGCGCGTATGTGCGCAACCTAAGAGTCAACAATGGGAAACATGAATATGGCTGTGTCGTTGGCCCAATCTTTAGCAAATCTTTTAACGATATCTGATACGATGACTTACTCGACGCGTCGAATACTACGCGGAGTTTAGTGATAGTGCTTTGCGGTCCTAGCACGCATTGATTAGGGATAATGTAATGCGGCTCTCTCGGACTATTCCTGTCGGTTAGTGTCATATGGATCAACGTAATGTATTCCTGCATAACGGACCTGTACGTTGACCGAACTTCTGGCTGTCGCAACAGTCTACGTTCCAGACTTAAAAAGCTTCTGCTTGCCGTTTTGAATGACGATCCCAATTCGTTAGGGCTCGATTTGAATGGCGAAGAAACACTAAACCGACCCGAGGGCAATTGAGCAATAGTCTGTACAAAAGACTTCTCGCAAAGCAACTGTTCTGGGGTAACAATTGTGGAATCAGATGCATTTGGAATAATTTCCAACTCCCAGAGTTTTCGAAATATATTGTCAATTTGGCATGGCTCTTGATTCAAGCTAACAAGAGCAGTAGCAGTAGCATTAGAATTTTCCAATGACTTGTAACGACCTGACACTATCCAGCCAAACACAGTGTTCTTCAAAGTGGGCCCACCACCTTTGGGCTTAATACATCCGTCTATCAAGAAGTCATAAAATGCTTCTGCTCCCAGTAGCATATCAACACGCTGGGGTTTATAATACAGTGGATCTGCCATCTGTATGTTGTCCGGAACTTCCATCTCATTTGCAGTGATGGCTCTTTCTGGCTGATAAGATGAGATCGTTTTGAGAACACTAAATTCCGCACTCATTTCGAAAGTGCCTACTCGGGATGCAACTGACGTTTCAATCTTGTGTTGACTAGACGAACTCAGATTTCCTATACCCAGCACTCGAGTATCTTTCCTTAACATTGGTAGTTTTAATGAATTGGCTAAATCCTCTGTCACAAAATTGACCTGTGCTCCAGAATCTAATAAAACTCGTGCTGGCTGATAACAACCATCTCGTCCCCTAACTTTCACAAGAGCCGTTGCCAATATCACCTGCTCAGCCTTCTTGCCGAACATATGATTACAAGACGCTGAAGGGATCTGAGACCCAGACTCTATATCTGGAACTCGCTCGTGCTGAAGCGGCCCTACCAATACTGACGATTCTGGAACAAATTTATGCAACAACGTATGATGCGGTTTTGAGCATACTCTGCAATGTGCTGACTTGCAAACAGCTACATTGTGGCCTTTTTTCAGACAATTAAGACACAGCGGGTAACTTTTGACGAATTTAAAGCGGTTAATAAATGGCAGAGCCTCGAAGGACGGACAAGAATGCACAGAATGGTTGCTCGCTTTACAAAACGAGCACTTCGGATTGGATGCTTGCTCAGTTTGAGTCACAGACAACGCAGTCCGGGACACTTGTCGAACTGTGCCTTCGCGACCAGGCCCACTTGGTTTAATGCGACTGGAATTTGCTTCCTGTGCACACAGATGCTGAAAGCGCCTATTTAAACTTTCTTCACAATTTTTCCAGAGCGGAATTCTTGTATAATCCAGCGTTTCTTCCCATTTCAAGCGCGTGTCCGAATCAACCTTATTCATCACGATGTGAATAAGCATTGCATTCGCAATCTTTTTATCGTCTCCTAATGACAGCAGTGAATCATAAATTGCTGACACTGTGTCAACCAGTGACCTCAGTGACGATGCTGAAGGCCCTTTCATCTTCGGCAAATCGAACAATTTGGAAATGCTTTCAAAGAAAATTAAACATTCATTGTCGTACACTCTATTTAATGCGTCTAATGCCTTCGGGTAATTTCTGTCGTTCACTTGGAATGCCTTTACTGTTCCCAGAGCGTCTTTCTCCAGGCATGACAACAAGTGGTTGAACTTTTCCACATTTGACAATGAATCCTCGTTGTCAACCAAACTAGTAAACAGTCCAATAAAGTTTTTATATTCTGAATACTCTCCACTGAATTTAGGCAGTTTCATATAAGGCAGCTTTCGATGATGTCCTACCGATCCTACAATTGTGGAATTAGCACAAGGCTGCGACTTCGGTACCACTCCTAAAGACCGCAACAGAACCTTGGTAGACACACAAAGCTCCTCTAAATCCGAACGAGACGCTAAAGCAGGATTTATTTTGTCGACTTCCCACTGTATTTTAAATGCCTCATCAACATAACGATTTAAAATCTCCGTACGACATTCTAGTTCATACGGGTCGAAAGGCGCGGTACGCTCCTGGAGCGATTCTTTAAGACGAGTAATGCTTAACACGAGCACCTCAAGTTGATACACAAGATCTACTTGATCCTCCTGACCAGCAAGTGAAACGTTGTGACCACCGCGTCTTTGGCTTTTAGGAGGCATTATCACAAATATGTTCAATTATTACACAGAAGAATTACAGAAATCTAATTACAATAATTTATTTCCAAAGAAACTAATTCAAAAATATTGCAAGTATTTTTATTCGAATTTCAATAACCTGCAACCACTGTGCCTGTTCAAAGCCTATACTTGAGCAACAAATGCACGCGCAAAGAGATGACCGAAATGCAAACACAAACAAATGAACAGCAGTCGACACTGCCAATGATGCTTTCCGTTGTATATATATACATATATATGTATCTCTGTGTGGGTGTGTTCATGTAGCGCTTCACAACATTTAAAATATTACAAGTGTTTTTACTCGAATTATGACACTCAGTTACCACTGTGCCAATGCAACGCTTGTATCAAACCAAAGAACTCACGCACAAAAGACAAGAGAAACTGAGAGCAACAACAAATCAGCTGCAGTCGACGCAGCTTAAAACGTTTGCCGTGTATGTGTGTGCGCTGCGCTATGCTTCACTTCAAACGCCGAATGCATGCACAAGACCAATGACCAAAATTGACAACAACAACAATCAGCAGCAGTCGACACTGCTCAGCTGCTTGCTGTGTATGTTTGTATGTATATCACTGCAAGCGTTTCAGCTCACGCGCCAAACACAAGCACAAAGAGAAGCCGAAATTGCAACAATAACAACACTCAGCAGCAAGCGACGCTGCTCATACTCTCGCCGTATATGTGTATGTATGTATGTCTTTCGCGCTTCTAAACCGACGAATGCACGCACAAAGAGAAGCCAAACGCAAATAACGCCAACGATGAGCAACGGTGACGCCGTTATTATGCACTATGTATTTCGGGTCTATATGTATGTATATGCGAATATGTATGTTTTTGCACTTTTATATGTTACAAATATATATGTATGTATATATAAAAATTAATAAATTTTCTGTTTGATTAAATTGAAATCACTTTAAATTTATTAATATTGTTTGACGATGGTTTCTGATATGTATGTACAATTTACATATGTACATACATCACCAGATACGGGTCACTTGGATATTTTGATTTAATATTTAATTTGATACCTGACCACAAACTGTGTGCCGAGTGCAACAGCAGCCGTTCATCGTATCCAATCGAAACAAATCCAAAATCGAAATCCAAGTCAAATCCTAATCCAGTCCAGTCAATCAGCAACCAATGCGTCAAATCCAAAACGAAGTCAAATCCAAAAATCCAAATCCACGCCAAAGTCCAAATCCAAGTCCACCCGGGGGCGCCAAAATGTTTAGCCGATGCTAAATATTAAAGAAATAAAGTTGCCGCCAGGCAACACAACAACAAAATTGGTGGAAATAAAAAACTCGCGTGCGATCGATTTCGATGTCTAATTTCAAGTGCTTTATTGCTGCCCACGCAGCTTCATTTGGGCTCTCGTTCGCTTAGAGCGCAGAGAGTGAGAGAGCGTTAACATAAATTGAGCGCAACATAACATAGATTGAGCGCTTAACATACCCAACTATGTTAAGCATAGTGGGACAGCAATACAAAATATATATGCATATGCAATATGACCAAACAAAGTTTTTGTACTCCGAATAGTTGCCACTTAACTTCGGGAGCTTCATTTTAGGAAGGTTTCTTGCGTGTGACATTGATGCATTTGCCCACGATTCATTTTGATTATGAGTGGGAGGACGACTGCCAATTGACATTAGAAGTGCCTTGGCTGACACGCATAAATCCTCAAGGTCTGCACGAGATGATAAGCTGGGATCTATGTCATCTATTTTAAGTTGCAAATTAAAGGCCCGATTAATATATTGATCAAGAATATCTAGGCGACATTCTACTTGAAGTGGATCAAGGGAAACTCGATTGTCCTCAATTGACTTTTTTGTGCGCTCAATATCGCCCTTTACACTCTCTATTTGTTTAAGGAGAATCTCACTGTCATCAGATGAATCAATAGACTCACACGATGGTTGTTTCGTGGCTCTGCGCCTACTACCAACCATGTTTAATTAATAAATGTGCAAACCAAATTGATATTAGGAAAAATACAAAAACATTTTTGCTAGTATTTTTTATAATTTTTTGAAAATCCTAAAAATGACGATTTTAACCCCTTTTTCCTACTTTTCACACAAAAAGTGGCTTTTTTCCAGTTTTCAAATAATGATAAAAAATACTAGCAAAAATATTTTTTAAAAATTTTTTTTGCAGTCACTCTTAGAATTGTTTGAAGAATTTTTCTGAATCAAAATATTATATGGAAAAAATCGAGGAAAAAAGTTGAAAAATTGACTTTTTTTCAAATTCAAATTTTTCGATGGGTACTTAATGGGTTAAAGAAATTTTTGCATTACTAGAATTGAATTTAATTGGATTTAATTAAATAAAAGATTAATATAAGAAATCCGCATCAAAACATCTTTATTATAACGTATGCGGAATGAAATACGAACAAAATTGAACATGTTCTCAAAAAGTTCCCATAATCGACAGCGCAAAACAAAACTCACTATAATTAATGGTACTATTTTAGCATGTATAGCATCAAAAATTAGATTTCTAGATAATGCACAGTCGCGGTAATGTCTCTGAGCACAACAGACCGTCGAAAATTGATTTGCACATATTGCGCAAATAACCAATCTTAGCCGAAAAATTAAATTTTTCAATACTTTTCTGCTATGGGCTTCAAGGAAACTTTTATTTATAAGATAATTTCGGATGTTTAAAATGCAAAAAAAATGAAAAGAGCCCCTGGATCCGGAAAAAAATTTTCATTGCAGTAGTCTTAAGTTAGAGCCAAATAATAGGCTGAAATTGTGGATCGCACATATAAATCGAATCGTGCGTTTGCCAAAAAATACAAAGTGAACGACAAAACGGTGAAAAAGTATTTAAAAGACATTGGAGTGATGATATGTTATAAAAAAAAACGTTCCTTAAGTCACAGAAGTACAGAGAGAGACAATTAAACTTCGGCTACGTGCGCTTTCTAGAAATTTGTTTTCTGCGAGCAGTTTAAAGATTTGCATAATGGATAATGAGACGTTTTTCACATTGGAGGGTCATGAGTGGACTCCGAACTATTACTTTAGGCTTCCTAATATTTAAACACCTGAGAATGTAACTTAAATAACATAAACAAAGGTTTTATTGTGGCAGGCCATAAGCGAGCGTGGAAACAGCGATCCTGTCTTTTTTAAAGCAGGATTGGCTTTGAATTCGCAAAATTACAAGGACAATTGTCTTCCGGCGCTTAAAATATTTATTGATAAGTATTATGAGAATGATATTACGGTGTTTTTCCCGACTTAGCGTCTGCTCATTATGCCAGAACAACTCTGAAGGCTCTTGACCACTTGATCACTGATTTCCTGCCTAAGCTGCAAAACCCTCCAAACGAGCCTCAGTTAAAGCCCATGGAAAAGTTTTGGTCAAATATGAAAAGAAATGTTTGGAGTAAGGAATATAAGCCACAAATCATCGACTGTTTGATATTAAAAATCAAAAGAGAGCATGCTAAAATGGGTACAAAGGGAATTCAGGAGGCTATGCGCAAGGGACCCGCAAATATGAGGAAGGCAGATCGCTATGGTTATAAATATTTTTTGTAAAATAGCTTATAGTCTAATTAAAAACATGTCAAAAATTGAAGTTGGTCGGACTTGAAATACATTTTTTATTTGTATTACAACAGTTGTTCGTATTTCATTCCGCATACGTTACGCAAATTTCACAAATTTATGCTGTATGAAGACATTTGTGTATATGACGAAGATTCATCGCCAGAACCAGAGTCCATTTTTCTTTCTATTTGCGCGTCTTGTTTTGCGAAACGTTTTCTCGAGCGTGGCATGACTTTTTCTTTCAACGATCAAAAAAGGAATGAACAGCCAGAAGCAGAGAACATCTTTTCTCTATTCTTAATTTGCAATCCCTTTTCCACTTTAACACCATTACACTTTCCAGTGTCTAATTCTTATTCTGTTTTATGCTGTCACACACACAGCTACTTCCATCTCACTCATGCTCACGCTCAGACTACGTTGACAGAAACGTTCTGTCTCGCATTCAAGAGAAACAACTTCGAAGCAGAAACAACAGGCAATGGCAAATGACATCAAAAACAGAAGACAAGGAGAATAAGCAAGGAATTCGTTATAATTTGAATTTATTAAACGTAATATGCGACACGGCCTTCCTGACACACACACGTCCTCGTGTGTTTACAAATTATGATTGATTTTTTTTCTCTTTATCTACTAATTTTATTTTCATTAACAAAATGACAAATTAAGTAATTTCATAAGTTTCTCAAAATAACAATTATTATTAATTCATCTTCATAAGAGTAACATATTTTCAAGTTTCTCAAAAATAACAATTTCAATTTTACATTAGTTACTACAGCAAAAATTAAATATTTCCAAAAGTTTCGTAAAATAACATAATCATTGATAATTCATTTTCGTTTCTTATTTTATTATTATTATTTTCTTTTAACTGTGTACATCTCACCACTCTACGCCATGATATCAGGATTACCACTACTTTAAATTTATTTCACATGACAATTCTATTCTCACTTCTTGGCTTTTACTACCGGGCACACAGTTTACTTCAGATAAACCGGCATGGCAATATCCTTGTTAGTCTAGCTCACAGATTATATCTCAACAAACCGGCCAAATTACATAGCACGCAGTTGTCACAACTATAAACCGGCCAATTAACTCGGACAATCGATCCTCACCAAGATTTCCAACTACACTGCAACAAGTGGCGAACCGCATAACTCGGGCACCCACCTTGCAGAGAGCCGTACAATCTTTGATCGAAGTTTATTACATTTTACTCGCTTTCAACATCGCAGTCCTCACTGACTCGATTCGTATCACCTTCTTCGCCAAACTTGTCATTAAACTCAGTGGTAATTCCCTTCTCAGGCATACTGCGTAGAAATTCATGAGAGTACTTGTATGTTCGGTTGCTATTTAACGCTTTCAGCGTATACCGATCTCCCTCTAGGACTTCTGCCACTAAAAATGGGCCTCTATACTTAGGGTCTAATTTGGTTTGATGTCGTTCTTCATTCTTAATCAGAACATAGTCACCAACTTTATGTCGTACAATAGTCGCTTTATCTCTATCAAATCTAGCCTTATCATAATTAGCATTCTTTGTCATATTATGCTTTGCAATTTGTCGAGCTAAATTAACATCTACGCTATTTTCATTTTCAACGACGGGGATAAGACCAAATGGCCTCGCTTCTTTTCCTATAAGCAACTCTAATGGGCTTACTTTAGTTACTCTATTGGGCGTGCAATTAAGAGCCAGTTGAACCTCGTGTAATGCGTTCTGCCAGGAACCCTGACCTGTCTCAACTGCGGTTAACATGGATTTCAGAGTACTCATTACTCTCTCCACTTGGCCATTAGCCCGACTGGCACCTGTTGCAATTAAATGTAAGTCTATCTTTTGTGCAGAGCAAAAATCTCGGAACGCTGTACTAGAGAAACTTCGACCTTGATCCGCGATCAGCCGAGTAGGGACGCCAAACAACGATATCAAAGACCTCACTGCCTTAATACAACTTTCAGTATCAAGCCTCACCGTATGAGAAAAATAAACGTATTTGGTAAAAGCATCTATTTGGACGATTATATATTCCTTCTGGTCATTTTTCCCGCTAAGCTTTCCAGTGATGTCGATATGAACTGTGTGCCACGGAATATCGATTTTCGGGATGGGGTGTAGTTCAGCTTGTATTTTGCCTGAAGGTGGTTTAGACAATCTGCAGGTAATGCAGTTTTCAACGAATTTGCGGACATACTTGGACATTTTGTCAAACCAATAAAACTCGTACATTTTCTCTAAAGTTTTCTCCCAACCAAGATGCATAATCGCCTCGTGTACATTATTGACAGCAGACCACCTAAACGACTTAGGGATAATAGGAAGACAACGCGTCTTGCCATTTCTCTGAATTTTCCTATACAATATTCCGCCTCGTAATTCGTAAGTTTTGGCCAGATCCTCAGAAAGCTCGTTACTACGCAATTTAGAAACAATACACGAAGTTTCTTCATCTCTTTGCTGTTCAGCCAACAGCCAGTTGTCAGTAATCTCTGTCAAATTTATGTGCATTTCGGCCACACCTGCCGCCTTCGTTTGACCTTCTGACACTGGGTTTCGAGAAAGGAAATCTACATGAGCCATTCGATCACCCGGTCTGTACTCTATCTCAAATTCAAACGATTGCATATACGACCACCACCGATGTACTCTTGGAGTCAACTCTGCCTTATTGCGAGAGGCTTTAAGCGAATTACAATCCGTAAACACTACGAAATGACGGCCATGTAAGTAATGGCGAAAGTGCTTGATAGCGTTATACACAGCAAGGGTCTCCAATTCATACGAGTGGTATCGAGATTCTGCGGGTGACGTTCGTTTGCTAAAATACTCAATCACACGAGGCCTATTGTCAATCTTATGCAACAAAATTGCCCCATAGCCGTCAGCACTTGCGTCTGTGTGAAGCTCAATGGGAAATTGCGGATCGAATATAGTTAGAACAGGTTCGTTAGTCAGGATCGAAATAACTTTCTGTCGTATTTGTTCGTATTCTAAGTTCCATTTGAAAGATGCGCTTTTAGAAGTTAAGGCATGAAGTGGCTTTAACATCTGAGAAAACTTGGGCACAAATTGCCGAAAATATGAAACTAGCCCTATGAACTGCCTCAACTGTGTCACAGACTGCGGAGGCGGCAAATTTGTCAAGGCTCGTATTTTTCTAGGATTTGGTCGAATCTCACCTGCTTTAACTTCGAATCCCAAATACTCAACACAAGATTTGAGAAACGAACATTTAGTGACGTTAAAGGAAAATCCTGCTTTGCTAAGTGTACGCAAAACTAATTGTAATCTATCAAAGGCTTCTTCTTTGGTAGGAGCAACTACCATTACATCGTCCATATAAACAATCACAAATGAGTGGGTGAGATCACCCAATGCATTGTTAATGGCCCTTTGAAATACAGCGGGAGCATTCTTAAGACCAAATGGCATAGCCAAATATTCGAACTGTCCCTCTGGAGTCACGAATGCCGTCCGCTCAATTGAGTTCGGGTGTACTGGGATTTGGTGAAATCCGCTTGCCATGTCAATGCAGGTGAAAAATTTAGCACCACTCAATCTAGCTATCTGGTCCGAAATAAGTGGTAAAGGATACTTATCAGAAACAGTGTTTGCGTTAAGCTCCCTATAATCTACGCATAAACGATCTGACCCATTTTTCTTTCGAACAAGTAACATCGGACTCGCAAAGGGGGAGGAACTAGGTCTTATGATATTTGAGTCTAATAACTGTTGAACTATGCATCTAACCTGTCCCTTTTCCTCCACGCTCAACCTATAAGGGCGTCTCTGAACTGTTTTATTTTCGTCAATCAGACGAATCTCCAACTGTCCCGTGGTCACGCGGCTCTGCGGAATGCCAGTAATAAATGATTTAGAAAACTCCCGTAATATTGATAACAATTGATCTTTATCAGATCCAAGCAAGTCAGTATCAACATTAGCCAGGTCAGGATCACATTCGGTTACTAGGACAGGCATTATCGATTTTTCATTAAACATAGTAAGTGAGTTAGATGTAATTGTCACGCCGATTCCCTGGCTCAAAATCTCTCGCCCAATCATAACATCGTACTTAATATAGTTATCTAGGACAACATGGAATAAGATCTCTAAGGAATGTTCGCACATCATAACATTTGCCAGTATCTGCAAAGTGCTACAAACCGTGTTGTTACCAATGCCCCTTAATACGACTACATTACTTATTCTAGATCCAGATAACCTCAATGAAGCAGTCTCCTTAACGAGCGAGCACTCGGCTCCTGAGTCAAAACAAAATTGGAACGACTCACCAAACTGCAACAAAGTTCCCAAGGGTTCAAGTACGGTGCACATGTTGACGTCTTTGACAATGTTACTCTTATTCGGCGCTCGACGCTCCGGACACACAGTAGACACATGCCCAGGCTTTCCACAGTTGTAACAGGTTAAAGTTGATCGATCCTGTAACGTTTCTCATACTGCTAGGTATGTATCTGAGCAGGTGTAGGGTATCACTCGTCGGATAGTACGCGCTTGCAGTCCGGCTCCGGCTCGTCGGCAAGTTGGGTGGGTGCTTTATTGGTTGACGAGTAAATTTGCTCACAGAACGAGTATTAATATATTAAAAGAATTCGCGTACTGAGGGGAAAGGAGGAAATTAGGATGAAGAACTAAGGATTAGGAACAGAAGAAGGGAACAGGAGATTCAATCAATCCGACACTTTCATTATGTTACACCATCAGGTGTGAACGCCCACCCTGCCATGATCCTTATGGGCCAGAAAAACAAAAATAAGGATCCCTAAAAGGTGTCGCAAGACCACTAACCTATGTCCCCATATTGCAGCATGGTTTCCCTAATTGTTGAAAATTAATCCATATTCGATTTCATATTCAATTTATTACTAGACATTATTATTTAGAAATTAACATATTTTTAAGGTAGACGAAAAAAAAATAAAAAAAAATTATTCTTATAGCATTTGCGTGAGTGGGTGGCGATTATAAAAATTTAGACTAAATAGAAGAATTGGATTTTACATTCTTTCATTTTGTTTTCTATTTTTTTTCAAAAACCAGGATGCAAAGCAATTTAAACTTTTAAGTTGATATTATTGTTCACGAAAATTATGTTTTTATCTTCTCGCCCGAAAATATGCAATATTGTTGTTGATTTCCGTTAGACATGCAAAACCGACCGAAAAGCTTTTATATGTTTGACCAAAAGATACAAAATAATCAAAGAGTATAACACTTACGGCTTACAATCCCACGATGAAAGATCTTTCAGTGTGTGCGTGGCCGATGTTGAAAAGGTGCATGTCTGAAATAAAAGCTTAATCTCTGGATAGAGGTCCGCACCCAACACAATGTTAATTGTGCTCGGACGGAACCAACGATCGTCCGCCAGACGAAGATTGGCTTCGTTGCCACACAGCCTCTCGGCGATGGGCTTCGTTGGTGTCCGGTATTGGGTCGGAAGCAGCTGGAAAATGACTTCCCGCTGAAAGTCGGAGGCCCTCGATCGTACAACAGCCGTACAAGCTCTTTCGGTACCGACGCGGGAGACGGAAAGCCCGAAGGCCGTTGCCAGTGATGAT
>JBAMBJ010001764.1:0-67810 GCA_037043495.1 Drosophila recens | reverse complement strand
TACTATTTAAACCCCATTTTCCTACTTTTCACACAAAAAGTGGCTTTTTGGCAACTTTCAAAAAAGCATAAAAAAAATACTATCGAAGAGATTTTTGAACATTTTTTTCTGCAGTTACTCTTAGAATTTTTTTGCATAAAAATATTTTTTTTTTTAAATCGAGGATAAAAGTTGAAAAACTTTTGAACTTTTGTCTGTTCGACTTTTCAATGGGTACTTAATGGGTTAAGGAAACTTTTGCATCATTCAAAAGGAATTTAAACGATCTTTCCAAATACATACTTTTTTACTATGCAGACCTGACTGTTAAATTAAAAAGAGGCTGTGCGCATAGTTTTTCTGGCTAGTGTAAGTATGTAAATCCTGTCGCTGCATTAAATGATGATTAGGTGGATGCATCGTACAAACAAAACTGTTCTGAGCTTATCTGTATTTTCTATAAATATATATATATGCTTATATACATATACATATACATATATATATTTATTTATATAATTTTCAATTACAAAAAGACTGCGTTAAATTAAATGTAATCAAAAAAAAAAGAAGAGAACAAACAGATTTCAGTCAAGTTTGACATTGGGACCTCAACTCAAATCTCCAATCTCCAATCTTAACTAATCAATTTGCTTGAAGTCGAAGTTGCGTTTGTTGCATTCAAACGACAAGTTCATGAAATAATCATATTAATTATAGCAATTGCATTTTATGGATGTTGTTTATCAAATGTTCTCACAATTTGTTTAATGTTAGATGTTCTTTAGTAGTTGTTCATAAAAAAACAACGATTCGTATTCAATATTCGCATCCGAATTCTTGACTAATCGCCATTGCCATAACCCATAACGATTGCAGAACAGATTGACTTGGTTGGTTACTTGGAGAGCGGCTTCTTGGCCAGATCGGTTGTTGCCTTCTTCTCGGCCTCGCGCTTGGCGGCCGCCTCCTCGCGCTGCTGACGGATGAGCGCCAGACGCGCCAGATCCGCCTTCGCCTCGGTCGTTTTGCCAGCGGCATGCAGCTTCTCGTAGCGCTGGCGCGCCTTTTGCTTTTCAATTTGTTCGCGTTCGCGACGTGACAGTTCCGGTTTGTGGGCAGCTCCACCGCCACCGCCGCCAGCACCGCCAGCACCACCACCGCCGCTCGTGTCATCAATTTTGATTTGCGAAAGTTTCTGTGTGGCCTTTTTGGTTACACGGTTGGGATTCTCGATTTCGATGAGCGAGGCCACGCCCTTTTTGGCATCACGCGCCTCCGCCTCGGAGTCATCATCGGAGTCATCTTCCGATTCCTCGTCGGACGAGCTGCCCTGCTGCTGCTGCTGCTTCTGTTGCTGTTGCTTCTGTCGCGGCTGAGGCTTTACAGGTTTGCGGGCTGCCGACGCCGCCGACGGCTGTTTGGAAGTGCCGGCAGCGCCGCTTTCGCCTTCCTTCTCGCTGCCGCTGCCGCTGGACTGGTCGCTCTCCTCCTCGGACTCCTGTTGCAGCTCCTCCGGCGATGTGAAGTGGCGGCTGCGGCCTTTGTGGTTAACATACTTTCCTCGTGGCATGACGACCTGCTGCTGCTGCTGCTGCTTCTGTTATTCGCTCTCGTATTGGTATTGGTGACCAGCTCGTGTGTATGTGTATGTGTACGTCTGTCCGTGTATGCGCACGCGTCTGTGTATCGCCGCTAGATTCTCCCAATAAATGGCGTCGTACGTTTGTGCTATATTGCTGAATTTTGTCAAAATTATTATTTTTTAGTTGTAGCTTCTCAAAGTACGAGCTTTATTATGTTGCTATAATTTTTCTCTGGATTTTTGTAATTACCCTTTGCAAAGTTATTGCTTATATTTATCGGCTCAATCGGAGAGTAACTTTTATCGCTTATCGACTTGCGACACTGCCACCTGCTGTTGGTTAGCAGCTGTTAGTTGAGATGGAGAACTATCGATAGTCGGCACCATCGATAGTCAGCGATATTATTTTTCAAACCATTGATAACCATCGATAGGGTCTTAAATTGAGTATTAAGGTGGGTTCTCACTGCTGCACAATGTGAAATCACATTTTGTCATGCTTTGTGATGATTTGCAGAATACGTCAAAGTGTTTACATTGGCAGCACAAAATTTGTGCTTCACAAAATTGTGGAAAGCCTTGTGAAAAGACTTGTGAAAGCTTTCAATGTAAACACTGCCAGTCAATGTAAAAAGCATCGCAAAAAATCAAAAGGAATCAAAATGTTCACAAAATGCTCGCAATTGAACAATAACAAGTTCCACAAAAAGAATAAAAACAAAGAATTGTCACTTTGCACATGTCCTTTAATTAAAAAGGTTGCATTTTTTAAAAATAATTAATATAGAGCAGATAATCAGCCGTGGACGACGGGTAACAATCCAGTGGCATTCTGATTCAATCCACAAGCTAATTGAAGCTGTGGATGAGTCAGAATGCCTCTGCAATGTATGTAGCGAAAACTACAAGAGCCGGGAGGCCAAGGAAGCAAGTTGGAGCTCAATTGCTTTGAATTTAAACGGAAGACTTGGCAGCTCTCCCGTTCGCTTTGCATAAATTTCCTCTTTTTCACGAGTCAAATTCATTTCTTCGATCATCGTCGTCCTCTAAAAGCCACAGCCCAATGACAGCCAAAGCAGCAAGCTCAGTTTCATCTTGCGAATCCATTTCTTTTTTAAAAATCAAAATCAATGCTAAAGGCCCGAAAAACAACAAATAAAAAAAAAACAATATTAAAATATTGACGTTTATGTTTTCACAAATGTGAAAGAAAACCAACTTGCTCGATGTGCTTTCACAATGGGATTGGGCTCAATTGAGCTGCTTCAACTTTAACAGGAGTTAACATAGTTTTTATCAAAATTGTGTCAGCCTCCTTCGCAAAAAATGTTTAACAGAATGTGAAAGTGGTGTTTACATTGGATTGTCACATTTTTGTGACTTCACAATTTTGTGACTATGCATTTAGTGTTCACATTGCCTTGTGACGTTGTGAACAGCTTTGTGCAGCGTTTGTGAAGCGTTTGTGACGCAGTGAGAACCCACCTTTAATGTATTTTAAATTCCAAAAACTAGTAATTTTTTTATAAAATTCCAATAAAAATTTGAAATTGGCATTAAGTTAGGTATTGTAAAAATAAAAATAAATAAAATTCGTTATCAACAATAATGTTTCGCTATTAGTTATTGTAATAGCCAATGTTCGACGATCTAAATCTTATTGTCCAGCCTACTGAACATGCGCTCAAACTCGGTTCAGTTCCGTTACGTTTTTCTTTACCTTTTTCGACTATAGTAAGGAGGAACTTGTCCATGTCATTAAAATATATAATTATAAAAACAAAACTTAAATGTTTCCGAAGCTCTTCAGATGTCAAATGCGCGCCTTTCTTTGACGCGTTGAGTGTCACACAAAACTATCGCCCACTATCGATAGTGCAGGTCTGCCATCGATGGCGGCTCGATAGTGCTTGACCATCGATAGTGCCATCGATAGTTCTTCACCTCTAGCTGTTAGTACTATGGCATCGATTGCTAGACTCATATTTTCGATGACAGACACGTATATCGATATTGATGTATCGAGGATTCTATATACGAAAAATTCGGAAAAAATTAGGAATCCAAAATTCGGAATCGAATAAATAGGAATCCAAAATTACGAATCCGAAATTAGGAGTACAGTTATGAGGAATTCAAACTTAGGAAGACAAAAATTGGGAAGACAAAAATATGGAAAAGAAAAATTGAAAAACAAATTAGAAAAAGCTGAAATCAAAAATATTTTATTAAAAATCGCGCGATTTATAATAAAATGTATTTGATTTCGGCCTTTTCCTATTTATTAGCAAAAAGACAATATTTGACGGACCATTTATTTCAAAATCGGGACTTCGATTGCCAGCGCATGTAATATTTATTCGAACCATTTATTTTTAAATCTACATGTTTTTATTGTGTGCCACCTTATATAAAAAATCAACACTTTTTTCATCTTTGTGTTGGTCGCATGTATTGAGTAGCGATTTTAGACGGATGTCTAGCCTTTCATATTTTGATTGTTTCTTTGTCGGTCCTATCTTCAATGACAGGAAAACCAAAGATACTTTTACCAATTTTTTGTACTCAAAATTCCTAATTTATGATTCCTTATTTTTCCTTCCCAATTTCGGATTCCTGAAATTTTATTCTTGATTTTTCCTTCATTTTTTAAATTGCTTAAAAAAGTTTCGGAATTCGTATGAGGTGCCGTATCGAGTATAAATTAACAATACATAATTTTTAAACGAAAAAATAAACTTTATTCAGAGTTTCGTAACTCGGATACAATAATGAATGAAGTACATACTGGTGTACATTAAATATATGATAAACAAAACATTTGGACGCTTTCCATGTCGTCAGTAGTGAAATTATTCGTGTAGGAAAAAAAAAAAGGATAACTATTTCAATTCTTGGGACAATATTTTGTCCAATTTGGGAACTTTCACCAGACGAGTGTTGGGCTCTGATCCTTCGAGTACAGCGCAAACGAGATTGTTATTGGCTATTAGATATTTCTCCAGCAATATAAAGTTCTTGGCCTTGTCGAAACCATCGATGAAACACTTGGTGGCATAAACCGTCTGCAGCAATTCCGTCGGGATGGGCTTGATCTTGTCCATGGGCACCAGCTCCGTGTTGCCAAAGTCGCAGTACAAAATTTCGGCATCATGTCCTCGGACCTTAAGGCAAACACCACGATACCAGGAATTGTCCTCGGAGAAGAGTGTCAAGCACATTTCACCAACTTCGGGCTGATATCCCGGCAGGATCTTGTCGTCGTTGCCCATATCGGCCACGAGATTTAGAAAGTTCTGGAAATCCTCCGCGATCTTCTCGCTGGAAAAGAAGCAGGCAGTCAGGTAGCCCATCTTGTGCAGACCGATTGAATTCAGGATCAGAATTTGGACCTTTGCGCCCAACGGAAGCAAATCACGCTTAACGTCATCAAAATAATGACGCTTAATTTGCTTAGTGTGTTTTGTCTCCACCACATTCGGTGTATTGGGTGGCGACAGTGGCAGCTGCGGCAATCCGGTTGAAGGCTCTACCGCCTGGATAACTTCGGGTAAGTCTTTAGCCGGTTCCAGATAGACGGCAGACGGTGTAAAGATATGCGGCAGCATACGAGCGACAAGCGATGGCGGCTCTACTTTGTCATCTAGTAAATCCAGCGAGCTGCATTCGGAGTCGGCGAACTGGACCTGCAGTTCGGTCTGTTTCTCACACAGCTTCGTCAGCAGCCGGATAGCTGTGGTGTTCGAGGGCACCACATCCGGTGGAATGCTGCATATGGTCTTGATGCTCGTGCGGCATTTGCTGACCGGCAAGTTGTCCAGAAAGGCGCAGGATTTGCGCAAATATGATGGCGGCACACGATGGGCCGTGTCCGTGTCGATGTTGCGCACGCCGTATCGGGAATTCTCCATGTCGGCAATTATCTTGGCGCGATAAATGCACTCGTCATTGGGATTGACGACGAGGACAACGGTTCCAATTGGTATGTCGCTGGACCGGTTAAATGGCAAGCATTTGGTGAGCAGACTCTGGAATATTTGAGTGTACTGCTTGGTCTGCACAGAGCTAATACAGATCGTGTGGTAGTTGAACACTTGCGAGATGTAGACCAGGGATCCGTTCTCGATCGGCTCCTGCCAGAACTTTAAGCCCAGCTCAGCAATGCGGCCCATGAAGCTGTCGACGCGAACTTCGCACACTTGCTTCTTGTTGGCCAACAATGTCGCCTGAGCTGTGCGGAGCTTGGCGGTGCCTTCATCTTGGAACTGAATAGCCAGCTCACGATCAAATTTCGATAGCATCTGCTGGAGGGAGGAGCTCGTTTTACCACCTCCGTCTGTGAGCGTAACGGCAAACACGTGCAGCGGATGGTCGAGGAGGTCGTCGGGAATGCGGCGGACCTCGTCAGTGATCGAGATGCGGCCCATGTCCATTTCATAGACCAGAAACTTCGATGGCTGCTCGATAAAGTCGATCAGAAAGGCACGGCGATAGCCCTCGCTGGTCAGGGCTGCCAGAAAGAAGGAGCGCAGCTTCTCCGGAAAGGGTTCGGTCAACTTCATGTCCGACTTATTGGACAGCGTCGCGTTGAGTTCGTCGTTCAGACGGTTGGGCTTCTTAATTTGCAACAGCGCCACTTGCGGCTCATTGAGCGAAGCGTTGTGCTTGAAAGTCTTGGCCACGATAACTTCCGGATTGGTGGCCAGCACTTGTATCGGCAAGTCCAGTGGTATTGTCTTCTTCAGTTTCAATTGAGCCTGATAGATACCGTCGCCATTCCTGCCACTCAGCAGACACAGCGATAGCAGCTTGTTGATCTCCACGCCGCCCTCCTCAGGGCAGGAGGAGATCCGCACTCTGAACGCATACGCCTTGAACTCGGCCATGCGCGGCACAGCCAAGTAAATGTCCCCTGCCTCGATGTTAACCACTGCGCCATAGTCAATCAGACGAATCTCGTACTCGGCATTCGATTTCATGGCCATCACCTCGGCACGATACATTTTCTTGTCAATGGCGACGCCAACCAAGTTGCCAATGGCGATATCCTGAATGTTGCATGGCTTCTTGTTCTGCATGGTGAGAGCCATGTCATCGGAAAGCTGCTCCAGACGCTCGGCATTGGCCTCCTCAACGACCCAGAAGGAACCATCCTTTTCCTTGTACGAGACACGGCAGTTGAAGAATTCATTTTCGGGCGGATTCAAATGGCTGCGCCATTCCGCACTCAACTTGATCATCACTGGCTTTTCGGCCAGGGCCACGACGGGCGATCCTTCGGTTAAAGACTTGTTGTTGTCCTTGTTGTTGTTGTCGCCCTTCTCATGGATCGACAAATCTATCATCGATTCGATGCTGGCACGTTCCAGTGGCCTTGGTTGGATACTACCGCCGCCAATGGCATGGCCAACAACAGTTGCTGCCGGTTTCAGCGGCGATATTTTCACCAATGGCGGCATAACGGTGCACACGTATTTGTGACGCTGCCAATCCTGTCGCTGGCAGACATCGTTGCAGTACGACTCTCCGCACCGCTGGCACATCAGGGCAGATGGCCTGCCGCAAACCACACACGGCATTTCATCAGTTTCCGAACCCATAGATAATACGCAAATTGAGATCTTTGCAAGTTAAGTTCAATGCGCAAAACACGCGGCGTTCAGAACAAAAATGGCCGTCCTAACGGTTGTTTCGAACCGAACATGAACCTGCTGAAGAAAAATCACAGCGAAAGATTGATATGTACGAAAATATCACAATCTGAGTTATGACTCGTATAAGTGCATTAACAGAAAATTAATTACCTCGATTGCTGCAATTTATTTATTGAAGCTTCAGTTTTTGAATGTTGAAATTTTGTGTGTGCGCTCCGCTCCGACTACCCAAACTTTCGATAGTTCTTTGACGCCATTAGACTATTCTATCGCCCGACCGCCACAGTCTGCCGGAGCCGAAAAGCAGGCCATCAAAATTCGAGAAAATACCAAAAAAAAAAAGGTGTTTTCGAAAAAAAAAAGCAATTCTGGCTATCGTCCCATTTCTGCGAACCAACCAGTGCTGCCAACTTTTTTGGGCTTAAGCAAGCTAGATCTGCTTTTCAAAAAAGTTAAAAACGGCCAGAAAATTTTTGAAAAATCTATATATGAAGCTATTTTAGATTTAAGGTATTTATTTATTAATCAACAAAATGTTTCTCGTCGTCAGCCTGATTTATACCGATAGATTTGAGGTACTTTGCATACACTTTATAGTTATGGCAACATAATTTGCCCTACGCAATGAATAATTCATTTGGTAACAGTCTAGAAGCAGTAGCCAGTCTCAAAAAAAAATTAAATAAATACACACAGAAAGAGGGTGATTTATAATGAATTTAGGTAAAAAAAATTTTAGGGGGTCTCCACTAGTTTTTTTATTATTGAATTTTGAAATTTGGAAATTTTCAATGCAAAATGAGCGTTGTTTTGTGAATGTTTTCATTAATATGTTCATTTTTGTATTAATATTTAAAAAAAACTAGTGGAGACCCCTAAAAATATTTTTACCTAAATTCATCATAAATCGCCCTCTTTCTGTGTGTATTTTTTTTTTTTTTTTGGAGACTGGCTACTGCTTCTAGACCTTTACCGTCACTTTTTTCCCATTGAACATATTGGATGCTATTATCTGACTGAACTGTTCCAGAATATGTGCAATGCAATATTCCGCCTTTGGCATATACGCTAGAAATGACGAAAAAATAGCTAAATTGGCAGCCCTGGAACCAAGGCTGTCACACATTACAAAGCTATCGGTGATTCTTTTCTTGTGAACCAAGGTTGCCACACATTTCAAAACTGTGGCTAAAATGTGTAGATGATTTTTATAAATGCTGAAAAATGGTACGAGCGGCGCACACAAACCAAACCGAATGGATATTCAGCAAATTATAGTTTGGAAATTTAGGCCGCATGAGCGCTTAAACCAAAGAAAGAAGTATATTATACAAATTTCGATGCAAGAAAAATATTGTGAGACAGCCATTTTGTTTCTTCGTTACGTTCATCGTGCATTTTTTCATGCGCGTTGCTCGTCGCTTATTCACACACACACATATCGAAAATTCACAACCACAAACAGCAGCAGTATTTGCCATTGCCACCACCACCAGCGAACGTTAAGCGAGACAGACGCTTTCGATATGTCGCACATGCACAGTATCCGCTCTCGCGCTCTCTGCAACTAACGCAGAGCTAGTATGTTGGCTGCATTTGCACGCACGTCTATCAGCATTGTGAGTGAGCAGTGCCGCTATATAGCAAATGGTGTACGCGTGCGCTCGCCTTTCACTGTGTATGTGTGTGTATTCGCATTTTGAGTAATTTCGAAAAATTTTTGTATATTTGATGGCGACAACGACGGCTGCTTTACTCACAAGAAACGCGCGTATGTCGAAAATTGTAGCGCGTACGTATATCGGTGTGTAGAAATTGCTAAAAAATAATGGTAAAAACTTAGAAAAATTATATAAATTTCTAAACAAGTGCTAGTTTAATGTAACGCGCTGTGATTATAACTAAAATTTGTTACAAATGTAATGAATTTTGCGCCAAAAATGCATTTGAAAATGTGAGACTTCAATGGACATGACAATTTTTTTCATTTTGCTTTTTTTTTTTTTGGTGGTGGCAACGAACAGCGCAACCAGCCAGCACTGTATAAGAAGAAGCAGGGCTGACTATCTGTCGCTGAGTGTGTGTGCCGTAGCGTATGTTTGTGAGTGTGTGCGTGCGTTTGCAGCAATAGCCAGTGAATATTAAAAATTTTTTTTAAGAAATACACGTACACCAACAAACACAAATTAATACCAACAAATGTGCAAAATAAGACCAACAAATGTGCAAAAAGTTTCACTTGGATTTTTATTTATTTTATATGTATGGAATAACATGTGCTAAAAAAAAAATAAAAATATATGTAAATACATTTTTTTTATTATTATATTATTACGTGTATGTACCGTGCATTAACGTTAACGTTATGTAGTCGTTGCGCGTATGCATATGCTGTTAAGTGTATGTATGTGTGTGTGCCGCTCTGTTTTGCCGCCGCTGTTTTTAACGTAACGTAATGACGTTTCGTAGTACATCGTAAGCGGTTTACGAGGCTAATACCGTCGTCGTGTTCTATCATCAGTTTGTCGGCTACGTTGCCGCTACGTCATGTGCACACTTTGTTGATGTTCTATCGCATTAAAGTGTAATCAACAATCATATTTTGTGTCCCTAATGAATAATAAATAAATTAAATATATTTTTTTTACAGTTGCACTTAACAATTGTGTAAAATTTGAGTGTTGTAATTGTTAATATATATAATTATATACATACAACAACAAATAAATAAAGTCAAAGCGACAAAAAAGCAAATAATAAAGTTCCCATCGCTTAAAATAATTTAAAACCACAACATCAATAAGGAATCCGCGACAACAATAAAAACAAATCAAAAATTTGGATACACTTCCAAGCAACAGTTGCAACAACAACAACAGCAATTACAAATACAAATACAACAATAATGTAAGTGAAGTTGTCGTTCAGCAGCGTGTACAATAACAATAATAATGCAGTTCAACTTGAAGCGCGTCGCAGTCGCAGTCGCCGCACGTGGCGCCTGCCAATCTGAACGACGAATCGCGCGCTTCGTTCGCCCTTCGCCTCCCCCTACACATATGCACAAACATATATATGTACATATGTACATTGTCACTACGCAATGCAAGTGCTAATTTATATCGATCGATTTCGTATATTAAAATAACACATTCATGCGTTTCCCAGTCGATCAGCATACTAGATTTTAGTGCACTCTTCTTTCTCTGCAGGGACGTTACTTGAGGAAGAGAAGAGAAGAATCTAGCAGCTGCATTTTCATTGCTACATTTTGCTACCCCTCTGAAGTGAGAGTTTTATATTGAATCAAAAACAATCTTGTTAAAGTCATTGCTTGATCAGTATAGGAAAAGCAAGTCATCAAAAATATATATCAGTGATAGGATCACTAAAATGTTATGTAGGAATGTAATTCAAAGGAAAAAGTCAACCAAGTCACAGAATTCGATTAAGTATATTTACCAACATTTCCAAGAACATATTTGTGTCATTTATTAAATGATTTTGCCAAAGTCATTTCAATTAATTTCATAGGTACTCTAATTACGATTCTGACGATTATTGTTGCATTGTGTCTCTAATTAAATATGTTAGTAATGCATTTGGGGAGAGCAAAATAAATCTAAACACACAAAAGTGTAAACAAAATGTGGCCGGCACCTTGCGTGTACCGTTAATGTGATAATTTGCCGGTTGTTCATCTCGTGCCTTCTGCTTCTATAGTGTGTGTGTGTGTATAGTTGGTGTGGCAATTGCATTTGGCGCGCAAAATTAAACAGCTCAAATTAATTTTTGTTTGTTTATATAATTTATTGATATGCTTACATTAATATTTTATTTTCTTATTGTCCATGCCACCATGAGACTAGAAGAGTGGATGAATTGAGGAACGACATAAAAATTCATTGATACTTTTGCTGTCAACGTCGACTGCAGCTGCAGTTGGCTGCTGTGTTTGCCACACAGCATGTAAACCGGCTTTAAATTCGTGCCACTATTAGCACGATTTATTAACCTAGAGGCGCAGCAAGCAGGCAGCATTCCGCGCTCTTCGTCGACATACGATTCGGCATTTGCTCGTGACGTAGTCGCTCCGGTAGTCGGCATATACTTGCAGATACAGCGAATAATAGCAACAACAACATGAACAACAACAACAGTTGTTGCTGTTTGCCGCCTGCCTTTTTCACTTTCGAACTTTAGAATCGAAAAAGAGACACTCATTCGCTCACTTGCATACATGTACAAGCAAATACTCTCTCTCTCTCTCGTCTTTGCCAGCTCTTGTGTCTCGTGCCGCTGCCGCCATATTTGCATTTGGAATACGTATTACGTAGCGAATTGTTGTCTCACTCTGACCCAAGCTGATGCCCTAAGTGCTCAGTCACGAAATCGTGTTTGTGTGTGTGTGTGTGGATCACTTGTATTTTATTTATTTAAATAAATTTTTTTTGCGCGTAGTTCAAGTGCATGTAGGCAAAAAATAATAATTAATGAATGTGTGCGCACTTCTTGAATTTGAATGAAATTCTTGAGCGTCGTCACAGACGTATGAGCGTATTTTTAGCGCACATTTGGTGGAAAGTGACGAGAACTGTTGTTGACCTTTGTTGATAAACTAACATTGCTGCAGCGTGGTTCTTGTGATGTCCTTAGGTTGTGTCCAATTAATTTGACGTTTGTAAATTAATTTCGGTTAATTACGATGTGCATTTATCTATCTATCAGTGTTCTAGTATTACATACATATGTGTGTACATAGATCTGTTTTTCTTTTTAGCCGCCTTTGTCAACCCCTCCCCCTTTTAGCACCCACAGAGTCAAATGCATGCCATTGCTTGCTGCTTCTTCTTCCTTATTCGACGTCATCGTGTTTGCCTTGAATTCATATTCACACGTACATGTATTCGCTATGGCGCGGTCCGTTACATACACAAATGCAAACACGAAGTACGACGAACGCTTGTGCCGCTCTCAACCCGAAGCACGAGCTTACGTTCGTGTTACGTTGCTGTTGTTGCGTTCTACGTAAAATTTTTGTTGAAAACTCAAAGTCGTCTACTGTACTACATAATTACAACAGCGCAGCGGACATCAGCACGTTTGCTGTTCGTGATGCCTGAGTGTGTGTGTGTGTGTTTGTGTGTGTGCGTTGCCAGTAAATGTTTTGTTTTGTTGTGAGAATGAATGAGACAGTGAAAAAGAGAGAAAAAGAGAGAGAGCGTGAGAGAGTAGAGCTCACTCGTCTGCTGCTGCAATTTGCGTTGGCGTATGTTTTCTTTATTTATTTATATTTTTTAAATAACACAAATAATTACGCGTTATAAAGATATTCACTCGAAGGCGCCGATGGTCGTAATGCCTACGTCATTTGTTGACGACTTGCTTCTGTTGTTGTTTTTGTTTTCAATGTTCTTCCGTTTTTAATTTTGCGTCACTGAGTTTTTTAAGCGGTCGGCAACAAACCGTAACCGCAAAGTTACAATCAGCAAAGAGAGCAACTAATCCCACAGAAAAATCAAAGTTCCAGTCATTTATACAGTGGTTTCAATATGTAATTTTACTAAATTAATGTATGCATATGTATGTTTTTTAAAGTGAAAGCAAACAAATCTTAGATACTTGCCGGCCGGTATATGTTGAATAGATACACTATTTATTGATAATTATATGCAAAATAAAATTAAAACAGTGTAAAAATGTTGTGTGCTTTGTTTACAATCTGTTTGGAATTTAAGTAGAAGCAAACATTGTTGTGAACCACTGTGCAGGCTAGTAACGTCAACTGTGTGAATGTGTGTGAGCGAAAGAATTATGCGTGGAATGAGAAAACCCATCCTTTCGCCTCGCCACTCACCAGTTTTGCCACAATGTCAGCGTCCATGGTGAGGGTGTTAAAACCCAAATTACGCATGCCTTATTGTTTTCTTCGGTTTGTATATGTGTACGCTTGTAAAGTGCAACAACAGCAACAACAAACAAAGAGGCTTTATTATGCATGAATCATGTTGCTACTGCTGAAACGGAACATAACCAAGTTAAGTTGGCGGTGTGGTGAATTTCTCCCATCAACACCAATACACAGGCGTGCCATTCAGTGCCGTACATACATACATTCATATGTGCATGTATACAAGCGAATGTGGTGTATGTTCCTTTATTTTTGTTGCCTTTTTTTTTCATTGGAAGTGTGTTAAAAACATTATAAGATGTTATGAAGCAATCAATGCGTTAAATATTCCGAGGAGTAGACCATTGTATTTTTAAGCGTTGTAACTAAAATTATTTTATTTCATTGCGCCTGTCAAACACCATTTCAAAGCCAGACATGAGTAAACGGGACAGCCATATGTATGGATTGCATCTCTGTGTGTTTGTGTGTGTGTCGCTCTCTCGCTCTTCCTCTCATTTTCGAATTTCGAAAGTTGGTTCGCCGCTCTTTTCGAATGTTGCTGTTGCGGTGAGTGCCAAAACGGCGGCAAAGTAACTACACACTTCCACACATAAACACTCACACACAGATACAAAAAAAACAAAAAAAAAAAAGAAGGAAAATAAAGGCCAAGCCAAAGCGTAATACAAAAAACCTGAAGAAGAAGCAACAGCAGCTGCAGCACCAGCAGCAGCGTGTGTAAAAATTGTCATAGCAAACGAAGAAAATCAAAGCAGCGTTTTGTTGTTGCTATTTTTGTGTTCTTTAAGTATGTTTTCTTTGCGTTTTTACATTTGTAATTACTAAACGCGGGAGAACCAACAATTGTGTGTGCATAAATGCTGCATAGTGTGCGTGTGAGTTGCGTTTGTGTTTTTGTTTATTTTAACTGCTCATTGGATGGCTGGCATTTTGTTGTTTATGTAACGAATAACAAAACTTATCGCGTCAACATTAATGCTAGTGTATGTGTGTGTAGTGCAAAATTTTTGCCACAAAAAATATTTGAGAAAATGTTAAGAGCCGATGTTTCTGCATTTTGCGTTCACCCATTTTTTTTTTATTCCGGCCGGCATTTAAATTGTGTGTTTACGTTTTTTGTACCTCTTGCTGTTGCATTTTGTTTTAAGTATGATAAAAAGCGGTTAGGAATAATATATGTATATAAAACAAATTAAAATACGTACAAATTGAACTGCACTATCGAAATTTCTATCTATCTAATAATGTATCGATTAAATAGTAAACATTTTGCTTACTCTATTTTATACAGTTTCGCTGCTTGGTTGATCGATTTGACCAATAACAACAAATCAAGAGAGAGAGAGGAAGAGGGACAGAGTGAAACTAAGCAATTAATTTGACTAGAAGCCAACCCCAAAAACAAAAGCAACTGTGGAGGGGCACAACAACAACAAGGAGAAACAGCTTCCAGTGCAAAGCGGGCATCAAAATGCCAACGGAGCTGAACTGAACTGAACTGTATTTGAAACAGAAACCAACACTGACATCTGGAGGAGTCGCGCCACGACACCGGCAAGTGGTGGTAAGTAACTGAATCTTGATCTGAATCTTAATCATTATTAATAATTGAATCAATCTATTAGTTGAGACAATTTGCTGAGCATGCAACGGACACAAAACCAAACAGCAGCCGTTGAAGAAGCAGCAGCAACATCAGTGGACAGATTGGAGCAGGCGATCTGCATAAGGAGCAGAAGAAGCAACAGGAGGAGCATTCGAAGCAGAAGCAGCAGTAGCATCAGCAGAAGCAGAAGCAAAAGCATCATCAGGACATCAGTACATCATTGGCTGCTCTGAGCGGGTGTACGGTGAAACAGGACGCGAGACCAGGACGAGACGGCCCCGGGCGTGTGTGCGTTGTGTGTGTGTGCGTCGGCCGTCTCAGTCAATTTGAGGAGCAACAACATCAACAGCAGCAACAGCAACATTAGTTGATCTTAGCAAAACAAAACATTATTACAACAACAACAACAGAAAGCCAGGCACAACACAACACTAACCACAACTACAACACCAACAATAATAACAATGTCATCCAACGAACCACCGCCACGTTATGAGCCCGCTGTGGAGCCCATCAATGGTATTGTTCAACCGCCGGTTGTACCACCACAGGAGCGACCGGGACGCAATACAAATCAATTGCAATATCTGATTAAAACCGTGATGAAGGTCATTTGGAAGCATCATTTCTCGTGGCCATTTCAACAGCCTGTCGATGCGAAAAAGTTGAACCTGCCCGATTATCACAAGATCATTAAGCAACCGATGGATATGGGGACGATTAAGAAGCGATTGGAGAACAATTATTATTGGTCGGCCAAGGAGGCCATACATGACTTTAATACCATGTTCACCAATTGCTATGTGTACAATAAGCCCGGCGAGGATGTTGTTGTGATGGCCCAAACACTGGAGAAGGTATTTCTACAGAAGGTCGAATCGATGCCCAAGGAGGAGCTCGAACTGGAGCCGGTAACGGCGAAGGGTGGCAAGAAGAAACAACGCGCACCGGCCACACCCAAAGCGGCAACGAGTAGCGCCAGTGGACTCGGTGGGGCTGGTGTAACACCATCTGGCGGTGGCGTTGCCAGCAGCAATGCAACAGCAGCAGCAGCGTCAGCAGCAGCAACCAGTACACCAGTATCATCTGGCAAGGCAGCGCAATCCTCACAGCTGCCATCCTCCATGGGCCTGCCACAATCAGCGACAGCAGCGGTGTCAACGCCAACGTCGGCAGCAGCAGCGGCGGCGGCGGCGGCCAATAGCCGAACTGTTACCGCCATTGGCGGCATGGTTTCATCAACTGGCGGGGGCGGGGGCGTGGCACCGTGCATACCACCGATTAGCACAATGCCACCGCATACGGTGCCGGGCAGCACGAATACAACAACCACGGCGATGGCGACGGGTGGGGCGGCGAATGCGGCACTGAACGCGGCCATGGCTAGCCTTTTGAATCCTGCACAGAGTGGCGGTGCCGGCGGCGGCGGCTATGGAGCCGGCGGCCAACAGACGTCCCTCAACAGCAGCTCCCTGCTCGATGGTAGTAACGCTGCGGCGGTCGCGGCAGCGGCCCAAGCGGCAGCTGCAGCGGCGGCAGCAGCAGCAGCGGCCAGTGCGGCTGCAAGTGGAGGTGGCGGCGGTAACGCTGGCGGAGGCGGAGGAGGAGGAGTGACAATACCAACGGCTGCCGTGAACGCCGCCAACGCGGTGCAGGCCTATGTGAATAGTACGGCGGGTGTGGGCGTGGGCGTTGGAGTTGTGGATGCGGTAATACCGCCACAGCAGCCGGCCAAAATGAAGAAGGGCGTCAAACGGAAGGCGGACACCACAACGCCCACGGCGAACGCATTCGAATCGCCCTACGCCCAAATGGACTCCAAGGCGGCGAAAATAGCGACGCGGCGGGAATCGAATCGTCAGGTAATTGGCAAGAAGGTAAGAGGCAATTGTCAGACGTTTCTTTTTTTTTTTTTTCAATTGTTGTAGAGACAGAGTACATACAGTATATATGTATCCGGTGCGTGTGTGTGTGTGTGAAAGCGTGTGTAAATAAGTTATCTCACATACCCCAAAGACCCAAGGATATTTATCTCGATATACATATGCTTTAAATCAGCGGTGGGCACGCAGTGGCTCCGGGAGCATCGACAGCTTCCAACGATGTTGTTATAGTTGTTATTGTTGTTATTGCTTCCGAATTCAGATTTCGTGCCCACCACTGCTTTAAATAGTTGAGCTACTTTTTTTTTGTTTTTTTCTATTCTGTACTTTTCAAATTTTTAAACAAAGTTTAGAAGACTTCAATGATAGTTTATAGCGTCCCTGTCAATGTAATGGAGAGCTCCTAACAGAAAATTAATCTCACGTAAAGAACAGAATAGGCTGTGTGATTAGCAGTCAATAAATATAATATCTTAAAGCCCCATTCAGACGAGAACTTTTTCACCGACACTTTTTGTCAAAAAACCGTCTGTGTCGCTCACCATCGCTCACCGATGGAATAGAACGTGTTCTATTTCCACCGGTGAGCGTCGGTTTTTTACCGACGCTATGAAATTTTGTATGGTTACGCGACACGGACAGCTTTTTGACAAAATATGACAAAAAGTGTAGGTGAAAAAGTGTTCGTCTGAATGGGGCTTAAAAGATTGTTTGCTGAATTTGTACTTATATTTTGAATATTTTATATTTCTGCAGAGGTAAAGATCTTGTACAGAATCCGAATCAGTTGTAGTTAGATTTATTATTTATACAAACACAGACATACTCACACCACACACACACACACACACACTCTCACACTTGTCGACATTTATCAGAACACAATTACAACAATAGTAACAACAACAATAATCTCATGTATCAAAACGCTGCCTTTGCCTTTTACCCCTATGATTTGAGATGCAATGAACAAAAAGCGTTCTAGAGCTGAAAAACGATTGATATTATTATTTATTCTGTATTTAAAGTGGACATAAAGGAGTAAATAACTTTAGGAAGAATCATCTTGGATGATTCATAAAGTCTTCTCGTAGTCTCTGAGATAGTTTTTATTTGAAAACCTTTTGAAATGCATAGATAGATTGTTATTCAGCTCTGAATCTACATACATATTATTTTAATATTGCTAAGCATTATCAACTTTTAATCTTAAACCATATTGTACATTGAATATTGAATGCTCTAACCAAATGCCGCTTTGTTTTTTCTTTTCTTTTTCATTTTTGAACCATCGTTATCGTCATTGTCATTGCACATACACCACAACCAATCGTCAATCGACAATCAATAATCGATCAACGACAATCGACAATTGACAAATCAACAAACGAATCGTATCGAATCGATTCAAATCAAATTAAATCGACAATCAAAAATCCAATCTCAAAAAATGTATCGATCATTCTGAAATCAGGATCTTACATTCCAGGGCTCGGGCTATCCAATGTCCCCATTGGGTGTCGCTGGTGTGCCTGGTCTGGTTGCCGGCGGTGCCGTTGGCGGCGTGGCGGGCGCCAAGTCCAAGGAGAAACTCTCGGATGCACTCAAGTCATGCAATGAGATACTCAAGGAGCTGTTTTCGAAAAAGCACTCCGGCTACGCATGGCCCTTCTATAAGCCGGTGGACGCTGAACTGTTGGCCCTGCACGACTATCACGACATCATCAAGAAGCCAATGGATTTGGGCACCGTTAAGCGCAAAATGGACAATCGCGAATATAAGAGCGCGCCGGAATTTGCGGCCGATGTGCGATTAATATTCACCAACTGTTACAAATACAATCCGCCAGATCATGATGTTGTCGCCATGGGCCGGAAGCTGCAGGATGTGTTCGAGATGCGCTACGCTAACATACCCGATGAGCCCGTGGCGAATGCGGCCCATCATCATCATGGTCATGGCTACACGAGCACCTCCAAGCACGATGCCAGCGATTCATCCAGCGAGGACTCGAGCGACACCGAAAACGAGTCCAACTCCGATGAGGAGCGCAGCGCCAAGCTGAAAATGCTCGAGTCGAAGCTGCTGGGCCTGCAGGAGGAGATCCGCAAGCTCGTCGAAGAAGCCTCCGCCAAAAAGAAGGCCAAAAAGAAACTCAAGGAGAAAAAGAAGAGCCTGGGCCCGGCCAGCGCCAGCGGGGGCGGTGGTGGCCATGGCCATCACCATCATCAGCATGCACCCAATGCTGGCAATGCCACACACGGCGGCGGAATGCCCGCCAACGTGGCTGCATCCCTCAGCGCGGCCGGCGCTGCTGGCGCGGCCAATCTGTCGGCGCTGTTAAGCGGCTCGCTGGTGGGTGCCGGCGCTGGTGGAGTCGCGGGCGGTGTCTCTGGAGCGGCAGCACTGCAGCATGCCCACGACATGGCCCTGGCCATGAGTCAGTTAACGGGCGGCGGTGCCGCTGGTGGAGCGGGTTATGCAGCCGGTGTTAATGCAGCGGGCGTTGCGGCTGGCGGTGGCAAGGCGGCGGCTGGAGCATTGGCCGGCGCATTGGCGGCCGGAGCGGCGGCTGGTGCTGGCAGCGGTGCCGGCAGCGGTGGCAGTGGCAGTAAAGGTGCTAAGTTGAAGGGACAGCGCGGCACCAAAGGCGGTGCAGGAGGCGTGGCAGCTGGCGGTGCAGCGGGCGGAGCAGCTGGTGGAGCAGCCGGTGTCGGTGCGGGCGCTGCGTCCGGCGGCAGTGGCGGTGGCAGTGGTGGTGCCAATGCGAAGCGCGGCAAGAGCAGCAGCAGCGCCGGTGCTGGAGCCGGCGGAGGTGGCGCTGGTGCCGGCGGTGGTGGCGCCGGTGCGCGCGGCAGCAGTAAAAAGAAGCCCAGCCAGGTGATGAACTTTGACTCGGAAGAGGAAGATACCGCCAAGCCCATGTCCTACGATGAAAAGAGACAGCTCTCGCTGGATATCAATAAGCTGCCAGGTGAGTTGCCTTTCCCATATTTCCTTTTTTTGACATGTTGGGTATCCGATAGTTCAAGTTACATTTTTTTTTAGTGGGTAATGTTGTCCTAGGCATGAAGATTTGTTTAACAATTACAACAGTAGGCAGAAAAATAGTTGGCAGCAGTCGCTGCTCTCGGAGCCACTGCGTGCCCACCGCTGGCTTAAAGCTTAGAATCAGAAGCCAAATCAAATTAAAATTGGAAAGCAAAATAGCTATTATATTTACCAAAAGAGAAGAACGTGACCAAAGCAATAATGTCAATGTCTGAGATTCATTGCTCAGACGTTATGAAAACGATCAGTTTGATGGGATTGGGATAGGGATAGGGATTGGGTTGGGCAGGTAAGGTAAGGTGGTCTGTCGTCAAGTATCCGAATGGCAAACAAATATTATCAGCGAGTATCCCAAATTAGCCAAATGACAGTGTTACGTTGCTCGTCCCTGAATTGGGAAGTGATTGCACATCCACCATCATTATTAGATAATCATTTGTTTGAATTATTAAAGTATGAGCTAACCTAGCGTTGCGAACGTTACTTTTACACACATCTTTTCATGTGAAAACTGATTCAGCTCGCGTTTAGATTGGTAAATTTTAATGAAATTTTCTGGAAAATTCAGTTCTCTGGGAGTACTTTTAACCAATTTTGAAAAAGTGAAGTTTGGAAGTTGACTTTGAGGTCCACAATCGAACTGAACAATAACTGCTCGGGACTTGCTGTGCTTACAGTGTGTGTGTGCTTTAGAGCAGCGGTGGGCACGAAATTTAAATTCGGGAGCACTATAGCAACAACAACCCTATTAGAGTCTACCTAAGTTTGGAGCAGCCGCTGCTCTCGGAGCCACTGCGTGCCCACCGCTGCTTTAGAGTTAAATTAAGAATTCCGTCATCTCCGACATGTACTAATATTTATTTAGTATAGCCACAATATTGGAGTCATCAGTTCATTTCAGATTGATGGTCATTGCTAATTTTAATGTGTTTCTTATTATTTTGTTGCAGGTGACAAATTAGGACGTGTGGTGCACATTATACAGAATCGAGAGCCATCGCTGCGCGACTCGAATCCGGATGAGATTGAGATCGATTTCGAGACACTAAAGCCGTCGACGCTGCGCGAGCTTGAAAGCTATGTGGCGTCGTGTTTGCGCAAAAAAACACGTAAGCCATATTGTAAGTTTGTAACTAAACCGAGACCACAAACAACAACAACAACAACAACAACTAGAAGCAATGCTCAAAAAATTAAATGAAACATTTTGAATTATCAAAATATTATTATTGCGATTTTTGTTGGGTGCCGTTGCGTTTTGCTGTTTAAATTAGCGATTTTTTTGTAATCCAATATGTACCGCACCACAAAGAAAGCAAAATCAAAACAATGCAAAAGAAAAAACCAAAAAAAAAAATAAAGAAAACAAGAAAAGTTTTTCCAAATTTACATAATAAAATGTACGCAAATTATTTTAGTGGTCATGTTTAGTTAGCTAAACTCTCATAATCCAAAAAAGAACAAACTAAAACTTAAAACCGAAAACCAAAGAAATATTATAAGTTTCTAAATATATTTATATATATTTTATTTTTTTTTCCCCATTCCTTTTGTCACTTTATGTCTGCAACTATCATCCTTTCATTAGAATCAAAAATAATTTATAAATGGAATGTTGTACAAATGTAGTTGTAGCGTCCAAAAATAATGCATGGCCCTCATTTATATAGACATCATGATTGCTAGTGTGCGATTGATTAATTGATTTGATTTGATTTGATTTATTGAATGAATGTACAAAAATACCGTCAAAGCATGCATCATTTTGATAAAGAATCTTTCATTCTAAGTCATTGTAATTTTTGGGGATTCTCATTTTTAAGCTCGGACTATAAACAGTTGCTTTGTACCTATATCATATATGTATATTATATCATTACATTTCTCCTTTCACTTTCTCGTCTATCTATCTTTGTCTATTTGGTTTCTATTTATATATTGCTGTTTTGCTCCACTAACCGCAATGAGGCATCTATCCTCATTGAGATTTATTTAACATATTGATATGTCGCATATACATATATCTAAAAATGAAACATTTCTTTATAGATAAAAAGCCTTCTGGTAAATCGAAAGATGAGCAAATGGCCGAGAAGAAACAAGAACTGGAGAAGCGATTACAAGATGTGACCGGCCAATTGGGCGCTAGCAAGAAAACAGCCAAGAAAGGTAAATTGTATTTAATGTGTGTGTGTGTTTAAAACAAACACATTTCTAATAATTTTCCGCAAATTTCAGATGAGACCACGTCGAGCAAAGTTGAAGCTGTGCAGCCAGCGAATCCTGTGTCGTCTAGTTCAAGTTCCAGCGATTCATCGTCCTCGAGTTCGAGTGATAGCAGTTCGAGTGACTCGAGCGATAGTGAAGCAGGTTAGGACGCGTTTTGTTTGTTTGTTTGTTTGTTTTTTTTTTAATGCCCCCTCCCCCCCAAATATATATATATACATATATATATATCTAAATATATAAAACAAATGTTTTACGATTTGAAAACAAATTAAAGATGGAAAAGAAACAAAACAAAACTTACTGAAACACAACACACACACACATACATACATACATAAATACACACACACACACACACACCCGTATATGTATTACATATATGCAATTTAAACATAAACAAACAACTACATTAAACTTTATAGACGTACATCAATTTTTTTTTTTATTATTATTATTATGTTTATGATTATGATTATTCAAAAATTATCTAATTGCAGCATAAGTGAAAAAGTAGTCGAAAGTTGAAAGAAATCATTTTAAGTCCAAAGTTCTTCTTCTGTGTAAAGCTAAGCTCGCTAAAACACTACGAAAAAAGGAACAAAATTTAAAGATACACACACACACAAACACACACACACAAGCGATTGAGAGTAAATGAACAGAATCTAGTATATAAATAAAAATGAGAGTGTATAAAGTGGGTTAAGGGGGGAAAGAGTTGTGTCGTAGCAAAAAGATTAGGAGAGGAGTATCAAAAACAATACGATATACATAAATATATAGAGATATATAAAATTAGTGAGGAGCAAACGAATTGAACAGAGTTTAAAGTTTAGTAACTTATGGTTTAATGAATTTTTCTTTAGGACAGAATATATATTTATATGTATATTCTATATATATATATACTTATATATATAGAAATAAATTGTGTTTTATTTTAGTTGATAATTTATTAAGGTCTAGATCAAAACAAAAAAAATACAATAACATGGCAAAAGTTTGGGCGTGTAAGTTGTGAATGGAATAGAAAGAGATAGCGATAGAGATAGTTAGATAACGTGCACAAATGAGCGATAGAGAGAGAGAGATAGTGTGTGCGCTGTATGCGAGAGAGAGAGAGAGAGATAGTGAGGGAGCCGTGCGCTAGATGACGCGTTTAGTGCAGAGTTGTTATGTTGTTTTGTTTTATATGATTATTATGATTAGGTTCACACACACACACACACACACACACACTCATACTTATACATTTCGCCTGTGTGTGTGCGAGCGAGGGAAAATATGTATGTGTGTGTGTGTGTGGAGGGTTGCAGCTTCTGCTTTGCCACAGTCATTAAACTGCACTAGATGATCGCCATTTAAAACCTGCTTGAATCCGTTCTCAATTTCGAATTCTGTGCCAATTTCTGAGTAACCTGCTTAAGATTAAAAAAACATTTTTTTCTTTTATTTTTCACAACTTTTTTTTTTTGATGCCCAGAACAAAGTTCATGACAAAGTGCAATATGCGTTTACTTAAAATACATACATTGATTATTACATTTACGTAATTTGGGTAAAACGCTGAATAAGACTTATTGTGTCCAATAGATTACTTTTCATTTCTCAAAATCTCAATGCAAATTGTAAATTTCAAGTACATTTTTTTTTTAAAAGCATTTAGAAATTATATTTAAAAATATAAATTAAATCATGCATTGACAGCAATTGAATTTGTTTAACAAATTATTGCTGTACTGTGCTTTCGATTTCTAAATTTAGTGAAGTTTTTTTTGGGTTATCTCAGACAAATGGCATAGGAATTTTTTCGACATTTTTCTTCCAAATTTGTAACTTATTTTTACTAGATAAAATTGAACACACCCACACAGACACACATACACATACACACACATACACACACACATACAGTTCCCAGATAAGCACAGACACATACATACGCTCACACAAAAACTGGATATGATATATTATCGAGATATATATGTATATGTATATATATATATTAATATATATATAAATACTAATTAGGTCTAGTTATACGTATATATATACCTTATTATATATGTATATACATATAGATATTGTATTTAAGCATTTTCTAGGTATTAAACGAATTGTATTTTTAATGAAAAAACTTGTTTATATTTAAATATATACAGACATACATATGTGTATATATTATGTTCCAGCTAACTATATAACTTTATATATATATATATATATCTATCTATCTATATATAAATAAATACATATGTATGTATATGTATGTATGTATACATATGTATGTCAAAAACAAACAACCACAAAACAAAACAAAATAACAAGGAAGTTTAACAACTACCAACAAGTTTTACGTACTATCTTAAAGCAAAGAAAAAGAAAATTAAAGAAATAGAAATAGAAGCTTACGTATGAAAGCTCTAATAATTTTTAAGTCTTTTGAAAAAACTAAAACAAAACGAAAAAAAAAACAACATTATTATTACCAATATTATTATTATGATTATTATGAGAATATGCTGAAAAAAATCGTGAAGCAATTGTGTATTGGGGGCAGCCAATCTGAAAAAGAAAGTAATGAACCAACCAGTTTACCAACCAAACAACCAACCAACCAACCAACCAACCAATCAATCAATCAATCAACCAAGTAATCAATCAATGAAACCAAAAAAAAAATAAAAATGATTATACATATAAATGTATATAATTATATGTATATGTATAACAAGAAAAAGAAATCCAAGCAAACTTGAAAGAGAACTTCACAGAGACTAGATTGCATGAATGATCACAATATATGCATATATATATATTATACAGATATATTTTTATATGTGCATATGTGTTTATATACATATATATATAAGACTGTAGTCTTTATATTCATCAGAAGTGCATACAAAAAGCTACACACACACATACACACACACACACACGCGCATACAGTCGAATCATATACTCAATCATTCAATAGAATGCCTTAAAACATTCAAAAATTCCCAATCTATACGCAGATTCAACATTATATGCCCTATCAATTTTAAAATTTATTAAATCGGAAGAACATTTAAAGACTACTTTCTGAACAGCGTCGAGTACAGTGTATCCCACTTAATGTTGTCATCCATCTATCATCATTAAATCAATCAATCAAAGCTGAGCTGATCAAGTTACCCCTAATTTCATAAGATTTATTTATTTCTCCTTGTTTTTGTATTGCGTGCTTTTCGTTCACTCATGCTATAAATTTTATTAACTATTTTCGATAGTCAAAAATCACCAAGTGTCAATTATGTGACTATAAATGTTAAAATAACTTTACTCTCGATTAAAAGATCTATCTAAAGCAGCGGTGGGCACGCAGTGGCTCCGGGAGCAGCGACTGCTCCCAATTTAGGTAGACTCTAATAGGGTTTTTGTTGTTGACGTTGTTGTAGTGCTCCCGAATTCAGATTTCGTGCCCACCGCTGATCTAAAGATAACTTTAAGTCAGACTTGGGCAGTTTTCTTGTTTTTGTTAGCGCGTCTCACATTCATTATCATTCTCGAGCATTTTGTAATTGGGTTCTGTTCATTTAATTGTTTGTACATTTTGTTAGTTTTTTTGTGATCATCAAAGAATGAACGAATTAAGCACAACTTCATGAATACATTAAACAACACTACAAATAATAATATTATTTTAGTAGCTCTTGTATTCTGTTAGATTTCTATCATCGAATTAATTTTGTTGGGCACTCAAGATACACACACTAATACATTCACGCACATTAATAATCGTTTTCATGCTCTTCGCATCGCTTTCGGACAGACATTAGGGTGATTGAATTAAACGCTGCATATATTATGTACATATATACAAAAGTATATTCTATATATTCATGCATAGGATATGATATGTATATCTCATAACTTTTAAAAGAAAACCCCAAATAAAATATGAATAAAAAACAAAAAATGCAACAAATCACACAATTCAAATGTGCATTAAATCAATAGAAAGTAATGAAGATAAAAAACAATGACTATATTAAAAAAAAAAAAAGAAAACTCGAAATTAAATTTGATATTAAAATACACTTGCAGACAATGTGTAAAAATAAGAAAGTATGATATGAAAACAAAAGAATCAGAATGAAAAAAGCAACAACATCCAGATAATACTACAAAAATAGCGAATACTTCAATTATTATGTAATGAATTTTAAGAACAACTACAACAACAAAAAACACAGGAAGAGAAAGCGATTAGTTGGCGTGGCCAAAAGGGGTGAGGGTGATTTTTAACTAAATACTTGTTAACTAAATACTTGCAAACCGTATGCGAAATACAGCCACTAAATTCAGAGTCGAGAATTAGCTGCAGGGTTTTGATCGTGAGTTTTTCTTTTAATAATTTTTATACTCAATGCACAACAACAACAACTATTATTTATTTTCGTTGTTTGACAAGCTGTTATGGAAATATTTTTTTTTTAATGAATCGGGGGACGAAATCGGTTAATTACATTGTACCGTTTATGTTGATTCGTTGATTGTCGTTTTGCAAATGTATGTACTTTTCATATTATGGCTCGTAATAATTTTTTTTTTTATTAATTTCCGTACAAACTTGTATATCAAGGCTCCAATTTTTGACTAGATTCGTTAGAAAACAAGTACAACAAAGATATAATACACATACACTGATACATACACACAACAGCAAACTATAATGAACGAGTGAGCAGATACAAAAATATCTACTTGTAAGTTAAATCAGATCAGCAGGCTACGAAAGAAGTTAAAATATGGACATAGGGATTAAATTGTTTACTTATGAATATGTAAATATAAAGCAATAAATATTTAAAAACCTACAACAACAACAACAACATGAACAAGCAATGAACAAGAGAATTAAACAACAACACCACAACAACTACGTAATATAATACGAGATGTCAACTTTCCAGAACCAACCAACTTACCAAAAAAAAAAAAAAAATAAAAAAAAAATAGAAAATTGCAACAAAATAACTAAAAGCAATTGACATACCGTACAGACAGACTGCACCAAAAAAACATAAGAAGGAAAACAAAACATGAGAAAGATTGTCAAAATGATGAAGCGAGAGTTAAGAATTCTAGACATGTATTGAGTTTGTTTTTTGGCTCTGTACATGTCCACAGTTAGCATATATATGTATATATATATACTATGTATATATAGAGAAAGGTATAATGAAAACGAATAATTAAATGTATTTTAAAGGCATTTTATTATTTATTTTTCGGCTGTCGGCTTTCCCCTTTACACATTGTTTGCACGTTTTTTCAAAAAATAAAAACTGAGAAAAAAATGGAAAAATGAAAAAGAAAAAATATAGAATGATTAAAAAGTAAACAACAAATTGCATTAAATAAATTTAAATATATAAATTTTTAATATTAAATAAAATAAACAGCAAAAAAAAAAAAATGAAGCATACAAAGCAACAACAACAGCAACAATAAAAATATAAATACAAAATAAACAGCAACAACATCATGTTTCAACATTATTTTAAACACAACAGCAACAGAAACAAACAAAACAAAACAAAAGAAAACACAAAATCAACGCTAACAAAAATAAAGAAAACAAAATTGAAACTCTTTTTGGAGCGTGTGCTTTGTATTTAGCTGATAGATGACACACATACACACACACAAACACACTCACACGTATATTTATAACAACAGTCTTATGCTCTTTAAAGTGTTGTTTTTTGTTTTTTAAAATATTTTTTTCTAATTATTTTCGCTTTTGCTGTTTGTTATTTATTCTGAAAGGCAAGGAAAAAATGCAAAAATGCGCAAACAATTTAATTTATAATTGATCTTTTTTCGTATCGCTGTGTGCCAGAGCCTCTATCCCTCTAAGATCCCCTGCATACTACACATTACAACTGTTTTCTAATCCTTATGTAAGTCGCTTTTGTTTAAAACTAGTTAAAAAGGAGAGTTAAAAGCAACAACAGCAACAAAATATATTGCAAAGAGAGAGAGAAAAAAACCAAAACAACTTACACATACATGTAAACACGCTCAAAGTCTTGTAAAAAAAATAAAAACAAAAAAAACAACAAAAAATTATTTAAAAAAAAAGGAAATAAATGCATTTTTGGTTTCATTATCAAACAACAAAAATATGAATTCGGCTTACAAGTGGAGCTAGCTTTCTGATGCTCTTCACACACATACAGAGAAGACAGTTACACAGATACACACGTATGAAGGATACAAAGCCAAATTATAAAAATGAATATAAAATAATATAAAATAAATAGTAAAAATCTTAGCAGAAATCTTACTAAACAAGCGCACAACTCAAGACAAACAGACACATACACAAATGCAATCTCGCACACATAAATTATTTGACAAAACAACACAAACCCACACACACTGACACAGACACTGACACAGACAAGACAAACATTATACCTATATCTTAAAATATTTATAGTAAAAATATTAAATATTAATATTATTTAATATTAACGAGCAGCTGCTAAAATGAAAACAAAAAAATTAAGTTAAATAATGAAAAGAGGAAAAAGCTGCACAACATCAACAAAAGGCAATGAATACAACAACAACAACAACAACAACAACAACAACAACAAAGAAACGTTTATTAAAAAGAAACAAAAAAATCAACAACCATTGCGTGTTTCTTCATTCCAAATTTTCGAATTATTTGGCATATTTGTTTTTACAGAAGAAACAAAAAAACTGAGCATGAAAATCATACATGAAACAGTAAAAAAATGAAAAGGTTTTAACGCATCACAAAACATACATGTTATACTATATCAAAGTTAACAACTGACTGGAATAAATGAGGATAAAGGTTGGTTGGTCCCGCTCTTGTTATCCTGACTGTGGTTGTGTTAAATTTCCAAAGGAATTTTGTTTGGCACAGACGCTTTTCGCGCGGTTTTTCTTACTTGCAGCATTTTAGAGTGGGATAAAAACAGATAAAATAGAGGGAGACAGAGAGAAGAGGGAGTGATAAAATGAAGGGGAGAGTGAAAAAATGAAATGATAATCTACCGCTGCCCGCCCGTTCCACAATTGCTTCACATTGGTTTCAGCGATCCACAATTGTAAGAGGTATTTGTGATTCGAGAATACGTTCTTATAAAGTACTTAAATCCTATATATACCATAAGTGCACATTAAATTTCAATTAACCTTTTCCTTTCATCAAATTTGTATATGTTTCATCACTCTGTTTTTGTATTTAGTATTGAATCTTTTTTTAATGCTTTTGTCGTCTTGACATTTTTGATTTTTTGTGTAATCCCCTCTATAAAATTTTATATTAAAATACTTGCTAATATTTGATATCGTAATTTCCGAAAATTACAGGTGATGGTGACGAGCGGCCACCACGCAAGAAAAAATCACGTGATTCAAATGGGAGCAATGTGAGTAGTGCTATAAACAGTAGTTAACTTAGCTAATTGTATTCACACAAATACATGAAAAACGAAAAGAGCAACCATTATACCCAACACAGACAACACATACCCCGAACGAAACAAACTGAACTTGATCGTCTTGTGACATTAGATAAGAATCGGTTAGATTAGAGGCAGGTTTAGTGTGCACAAATTGTGAAGATACTTATTTTTCATTATTGTATTACACGTATATCTTTTCGAATTCAAATATTTTGTAAAAAAAAAAGTGGAAAAAGTTAAATATCGCTGACTGTCATAGAACTTATTGAGCAAAAGCCAGATTTGGCGGAAAAAATTCAGATGTAGCAGGGAACGAAATCATAATTATCGAAAAAAGCCTAAACAAGGCAAATAAATCAAGAAAGTTTTTCATACTATAGATTAATTTGAGTCCTATGGCAGCCATATAATGATGAGTGAAAATTTCGGACTCCTAGGTCTTACCGTTTGGGTTGTACGATGATCATTAAGTTAGTAAGGGCAAAGCATTTTTATAAATACCAATAGATTGGAAGTATCAGGTGTGTTGATAGATAGATCGATAGATATACCTGTTTCAATGTTCATGTTGAAAGATAGATAACATCATGATGTTGAAATTAAATTTGTTCAATTCACATTTTTAAAACGATAATTTTGGGAGTCAAAAATTATAGCAAAAGGAACATGAAAATTTGTACTCGGAGTGAAATAAGATGATAGATAAGCTTGGCAAAACTTAACTGTTTTTAAGGGGTTACGGCGTATTTTCAATAATTGTTTTTTTTTTTTTTAATATTAGAAATTAAATATTGAATTCAAAATTTTTACTGTCTTAATTTAATGTAATTAGCGACATTAAAAGGAGGGACTTTTTTCTTTTCTTATATAGTTATAAATATCTCCAGACCTATTACACTAGTTTACAAAATTAAAATTTTTTTTTGCAAAGTGAACCAAAGTATTTTTTTCTTATGGACATTGGCCTTCTAAACACGAAAATGGCACTTAAAATTTTTTTCATGGAAGCGTTTTCGAAATATCTCGAAATTTTTCGAATTTCAAGGTTACTCCAACACTTTTGAGTATATTTCCATTTCTACAAATCCGATTTGGCCGAACAAGAACCTAAATTAAAGGTGAGTATTTTCTTCAACTTTTGTCCATAAAGTATTCAGCAGTTCAGGTGCTAGCGATTTAAGTTCGAAATGGGCGTTTTTTGCGATTTTTTGAGTTCGAATGCTAACATATCGTCCTGGGAAAAATATAAATCATAAGGATAAAATTTTTTTACTCGTTTATCGTAAAGCCGATACTGTTTCGAAGAAAATAAGGTATAGTTTATGCAAATCCATCGACATATGGCGAACTAATGCAGCTTTAACTGGTCCAAAAGTTGTGGATAATGCTCGCCTTTGCCCTTGCACACATACAAGTGCGTTTGGTCGCTGCGTGTGAGTACCGCTACAATCGGTGTTTTACTGGTGCTAGGTGTTTCACGTAAATATGTCTTACTTCGCCATCCGTCGATGGATTTGCATAAACTATACCTTATTTTCATTGAAACAGTATCGGCTTTACGATAAACGAGTAAAAAAAATTGTATCCTTATGATTTATATTTTTCCCAGGACGATATGTTAGCATTCGAACTCAAAAAATCGCAAAAAACGCCCATTTTCGAACTTATTAAAATCGCTAGCACCTGAACTGCTGAACCGATCTTAATACTTTATGGACAAAAGTTGAAGAGAAATAACTCACCTTTAATTTAGGTTCTTGTTCGGCCAAATCGGATCGAGAAATGGAAATATACTCAAAAGTGTTGGAGTAACCTTGAAAATTCGAAAAATTTCGAATATTTTGAAAACGCTTCCATGAAAAAAATTTTAAGGCCAATGTCCATAAGAAAAAATACTTTGGTTCACTTTGCATTTTGGCTGTAAACTAGTGTTATTGGATCGACTTTAAATTTTAGGACAATGTTTTATAAGACAAAAAAAAAATCGATTGTTTGTAGTCGGGGAAACCCATGTAACCCCTTAAGCCAAACGTTGCGCCGATGTACCACACTAGATGAGGCACGTCTTTTTCAAAACCTTAATTCCTTTAAGAATTAAGAATTAACAACCCTATTAGAGCAGTCGCTGCTCCCGGAGCCACTGCGTGCCCACCACTGGTCTTAACCAATGAATTAAAATTCAGAAAGACATGCAAAAAAAACAATTAAATAGAACATCGCTAGCAGGAAAAATTAATTTGTAATACAAAATTAATGTATTATATTTAATAGTTGAATGTTTATTTTCTTTGAATACCTAGTTTATTATATTTTACAATTTTAGAATAGAGATGAAAGCAATGTTGACAATTATTTATTGAATGTATGCAACATGCTTGTCGCTCTAGGATGAAAGTACAAAATAAATAGATAGTTTGACAGAGCTCATGAATAAACAAAGTACATGACATACTATGTATATACAAAGTACATTATGATATTGTGGGCATACAATAGCAGTGAAATACAGTAGTATCTTTTGCATGTTACAACAACAATACCCACTTTACTAAACCTGTGTGCGTTCCCCCTTCTCTTTCTCTATCTCTGCCTTTGTTTCCCCACTTTGTGTCTGTATGTGTCTTCCATTGCTTATGTATTGTATTGTCCCATGTACTATGGACTGGGTGGCAACTCCAACTACAACTTCAACTCGCAGGTAAATAATAATGCAAGCCTGGCTGGCAACCTGCTCGGCAATATGCCCGGTGGTGCTGGCAGTGTGGCGTCGAGTGTGCAAATGCAAATGCAGCTGGATCAAGTGGATCAGATGCTGTCGGCTGTCAGCGCAGCGGCAGCGGCGGCGGCGGCGGCGACAAACACGCCCACATCACAAATGAGTGAGTAGAAAATTCGAATTTCGAATGCAATAATTTTCCGACTTGTTGTTGTTTGTGACTAACTTGCAAATTTCTCCTGTGTTCCATGTACTCTTTCTGTGTGTGTGTGTGTCCTCCTGCGTCCGTGTGCTTGTGCCTGTCTAGCTAACCTCCTGGGCAACGTCAATCCCATGGCGGCGGCTGCGATGCTGAACAACAACAACAAGACAGCAGCGACGACGGGCAGTTATCCTGGTGCCGCCGCCGCATCCGTGGCCAATATGTTGCAGCACAAGAACGGATTGTCGGCCAGCGAGCTGCTGGTTGGCGGCAAGTCTTCGGGCGGTGGCGGTGCAGCTGCTGCTGGATTGCCTGGATCGCATGGATATGGCGGATCGGCAGCAGCAGCAGCAGCGGCGGCAGCAGCGGCGGCGGGAGCAACGCAGGCTGTGGGCAGCATTGGTGGCATACGAATTGCGAGCAATTTGCACAAGCAGCCGGAGCTAAGTGATCACCATGCGGCGCTTGCGGCTGCGTTGGCTTCAAATGCTGCAACTGTGGGCAACAATAACAATAATAACAACAACAACAACAGTAACAATAACAATAACAACACTGGCACACAAAACACTGGCCTGGTCGGTCTGGGCGTGGGCGTGGGCGTTAATGATGCGTTGTCAAGCGAATCGTTGGCCGCGGGCCTGAAGCAAATACCACAGTTCGATGATCCCGTGGAGGAGTCGCTGGCGTCCATGGAGAATAGCGCCTTCTCCACGGGCAAATCCTCGCTGACGGATAACTTTTTAATGACCCACCAGGCGCATCTGATGCAGCAACCAGGCAATCAGCAGCAGCAGCAGCCACAGTTTGCTCTACAGCAACAGCAGCAACAACAACAGCAGCAGCAGCAGCAGCATCAACAACAGCAACAACAGCAGCAACATATGGATTACATGACAGAACTGCTGACGAAAGGTGCTGAGAATATGGCTGGCATGAATGGGAATCATCTGTTGAACAATAGCATATTCAATTTGGACATAGCAGCAGCAGCGTACCAACAGAAGCAGCAGCAGCCGCATGGCCAACTCCCTCTCCAGTCGCAGCAGCAACAGCAGCAGCAGCAGCAACAAGCGCACAATAATGGCTACAATGTGCCTGACTTTAGTGGCATGCCGGGCTTTGATAATCTTACAATGACGCCATCGTCCATACTCGATCATGTGGGGCCAGTGGCGGCCATGATGATCGGCAATGTGCCTGGCAAGCTTAAGGATCAGGGTGATCAGCAACAACAACAGCAGCAGCAGCAGCATCAACAACATCTCCAGCAACAGCAACTGCAGCAGCATTTGCAGCAGCAACAGCAGCAGCAGCAGCAACAACATCACCACCATCAGCAACAGCAGCAACATCATCACCAACAGCAGCAGCAGCAGCAACAACAACAACAATTGTTACAGCAGCTACAGAGCAGCCAACAAGCGGCCAACAAAATGCTGATAATACCGAAACCCATTGAGTCCATGATGCCCAGTCCGCCCGACAAGCAACAACAATTGCAGCAGCAGCAGCAGCATCAGAAGGTGCTGCCGCCCCAGCAATCACCCTCCGATCTAAAGATGCATGTCGGCAGTGCGCACGCCGCCGGCTTTGCGCAGAACTTTAAGATGGCCGTCGAGCAGAATCTGAAGAATGCCAGCTCATGGTCGTCGCTGGCCTCGGCCAGTTCGCCACAGAACACGGCGACGACGTCCAGCAAGGCCAAGCCGGCCATGGACTCGTTCCAGCAATTCCGTAACAAAGCCAAAGAACGCGATCGTCTCAAGCTGCTCGAGGCGGCCGAAAAGGAGAAGAAGCACCAAAAGGAGGCTGCCGAAAAGGAGCAGCAACAACGCAAGCATCACAAGTCCTCCTCCTCATCATCATCATCATCGTCCGCGGCGGCAGCTGCCGCTGCCGCAGCCGCGGCGGCTGCCACACAAGCGGCTGCTGTGGCCGCAGCTGCCGCTGTGGCAGCAACTGCTGCGGTCAACAGCAGCAGCGGCAGCAATAACAACAGCAACAACAACAGCAACAATAGTGCCGGCAACAACACTGCAGCGCAGTCAGCGCTGACGCAGAGCAGCGGCGAACGTGAGCGGGGCAATCAAAGCGTCACGGATGCATCGCGGATTGGCATTGGCATTGGTATTGGCGGCATTGGCAGCGGCAGCGGTGGCAACAACAGCAGCAATTCAGTCAACAGCAACGGACCGGGCAGCGCGGGCAGCGGCAGCGGTGGTGCGGCGGGTGGTGGCACCAACAGTGGTGGCAGCGGCGCCAGTGGCGGCAGTGCCCTAATCAATGTCAGCAGCAACAGCAACAGCGGCGTCGGCAGCGGTGCAGCTAGCAGCAACAGCAATAGCAGCTTGAGCGGCGCCATTGCCATTGCTGGCTCCAATAGTCAAGGTGTCGTCAACAGCGCTGGTGCTGCTGCTGCTGCTGCCGGTGGCGGTGGTGGTGTTGGTGGTGTTGGTGTTGGTGGCGTCGGCAGTGGCGTTGGTGGTGGTGGTGGTGCCACAATTGGTGGCACTGCGCCCGGCAATGGCCATCAGACGACCAGCAATGCCCAAGTGCAACATGCAGCAGCAGCTGCGGCAGCGGCACAAGCCACGGCAGCGGCAACGGCTGCTGTCCTTGCTGCCTCGCCCCTTGGTGCTATGGAGAGTGGGCGGTATGTATTTCAAGTCAAGTGATTGATCTTGTCGTTGTCTGACTTGACTGACTTTTAAACATTTTTCTTCTCTTAGCAAAAGTGTGCACGACGCACAGCCGCAGATATCGCGTGTGGATGACCTGAAGGCGTCGCCATGTCAGGGTCAGAACTCACCGGCGCAGCAATCGCCGCAGGATCGGGCGGCTGCCAAACGTGCCGAGCAACGGCGAGCGGAACAGGAGAGACGCAGACGCGAAGCGGTAAATAAACAACAACAAACAACAAATAATACAAGACTGACTACAAACTTTATACTAGAAATGAGATGAGATAAAAGTACATTTTTTATATACTAGAAATGAGATGGGATAAGTTGAGTTAAATGTACATATTAAGGTATGCCACAGAAATCACAAGTAAAAGTGAATTCAGAGAAAAGCAATTCCGCTCGAAAAATTTCTCAGTACCACAGAACCTCGAAGGATTTCATTTTTTTTTTTAGCTTGTTCACCAACCTTTTCGAACTAGGCTGTTAAATTTCCTAAGGGTTTGTTTAGCAACTTTTTTAAGTTAATCATTGCAGAACAATAGGTTTTTAGTTTTTTTCTTACTTCATTTATAAAATTTAATACATTTATGTTATAACTGATATTGTATATTAATTCCAAAAAATTATATGCACTATATTGGACTTCAAAATGTCTTCCAAGCAGCAACAGCTGCGAAAACTTTTTGTACGTTTTTACCAAGATCAGAAAGAGCAAGGAAAAACTTACAGCTGTGCCCATTTTAAAGCGGAGGGCGTGTCAAAAAGCACTTTATCAGGGATGCCACAGAAATCGCATTCGCTTGAATTTCATCTCAATTTCATTTCGCTGTGCCACAGCTCAATTCGCAGAATAATTTTACGCGGAATAAACTATCGCTAAATCCGCTGGCGTCCAATGCTGCCACCTAGTCCGATTTAGATTTTCAAAGTCAGGGGCAGCGATGCCACATTTTTTAGTCAGAATTCGAAGAAAGGTATTTGAAATATATACAGTTTGTCAAGAAACACTTTAGACACCCTTAAAAATTTAATATTTTGACTTTAAATAAGAAAATAGTTGCTTATTGTATGTATTTGGAAGGGTCATTTAATTTTCGTTCGAATAATGCAAAAATTTCCTTAACCCATTGAGAACCCATGGAATATTTTGAATTTTTGCAAAAGTCTTCTTTTTTCAACAGCTTTCCTCGATTTTTCACAAAAAATATTTTGATGCAAAAAAATTCTTGGAAAAATTCTAAGAGTAACTGCAAAAAAAATTTTAAAAAATATTTTTGCTAGTATTTTTTAGAAACCTGTTATATATACATATATATATATTGATGTCTCCACTGTAGATGGTAGTCGGGAGGGGCATTAAACACTTGTTAACTGACTGACACTTATCTTAAATAATACATTATGATTATGATTACAATTAGATTCTAATTCGTTTGAATATCTCTGTTTGTCTCTGATGATCTACCTGCAGCTGGCTGGCCAAATTGACATGAATATGCAGAGTGATCTGATGGCTGCCTTTGAGGAGACTCTGTAGGCAACGGCAACGGCGACGGCTGTGTCGTCCTCCAGCAATATTGACTGCAATTCTACCACCGGCGTTGCCACCAAGTTGCAGACGCATAAGCGGCGATCGCATCGCAAAGAGCAACGCTAAGAAGAGAAAGAGAGAGAGAGAGCGAGAGTAACGCAACATTAATCGTATAAGTAACAGTGAAAGTGAAAGAAGCAGTGGCAACAGTGGCGAGCAAGGAGAGTGCGCCAGTGACAACAGCATGCATACGTCTAGGCTGGCACTACCACAACAACAATAACATCAACAACAACAACCACAACACCAACAACAATAATAATAATAATAATTATAATACACATACACATTAGACGAGCAAAAAACAACGGCAACAACGACGACAATTTACCAACAATTGTTAAACATAAGCAATGTTTTAAGTAATTACATTTACAATTACGATTACAATTACAATTTATGATTACATATGTTACATACATAGAATGCATACATACGTATATACTTCCCGTAGCGAGTATACCGATACCAATAAACATGTACATATGCATGCGTATGTGTCTCTATATGTATTATGTATAGAGTGTAGCTGACACTCGCGGCACACAGACAACAATCAACAACAACAACAACACCAACAACAACAAACGATAACAAAACTAACAAAGAAAGCATATTTCCCTTGGTTATATACAAAACACAATTCGTTTTTTTTTTTTAATAATTATTTTTAATATATTATTATATTATAGATATAAATTGTAATATTGATTATTGATTTGTAGGATTTTAGGTTCTAATTCTATGATAAAGAACAACCAATATACTTTTTTTTTAGAATTGTTAACTAATTTAAAACTTTAAGTGCATATACAAACATAGAAATTCAATTTTTAGCATTATAAATTTAATGTAACATACTCCGCACCCGGACACACATCATACTACATGTGTGTGTGTGTTTGTGTTTGTGTGGGGCAATTCGGCTGTCGCGATCCCACAACCCACAATCCATTAACCATGCCACCTGCCACACATGCGAGGAAACAGAACCAAAACATTTCAAATTTGGTAAATAGAAAGGAAATAAAGAAAGTCTTTAACTGAATGGCAGCAAACCAACAAAATGATAAACTTGAAATAAATTTGTAATTTATCACTTGTAATTAATACAGTACACACACACACACACACATCAATACATACAAATTATTATCAACACATGCACACACACACACATGGATTTGCATAAGTATAAAACACACACACACCCAAAATATATAAATTATATATATTTAAGTGCAAATATAGTTTTTAAGTAGCAACAAAATTTTATATGTGACTCGCCTAATAGCAAAAAAAAAAGAATGAGAACAAACAAAATTTGCATAAATTTACAAAACGGTTTTTTGAGCGCATTTGTGTGTGTGTGTGTGCATGTGATCAAAATAAATTTGGATTTTCACGAATTCAAAATCGAGCATCACATCAATGTGCAAGAACCGATGATAACATTTGTATAGCAATACTTATCATTCTATTTTATACAATTCAACTTCTTCCTTCCCCCCCAACACACGTAATCCCTGAATGGGGTAAAACGGACCATTGTGAAACTAGAGAGCAATCCTTAGATAAATTTAATGTTGTTACTATTCAATGGCATGAAATATGTAAATAGTTATTTACTCATGTTTATTTTCAATATTTGTATTGTATTTTTTTTAGTATTGACAAGAGATAACAACTTGCAACAACTTATGATGAGTGAAAACATTTTTTAAGTACGAAATAAAGTAAAATTCCAATATCTGTTAAAAAGCAATCGCATCCACGCATTAATGCATATTTAATACATACATAAATACGTATAGCTTATAGCCTATAGCTGCCATAGTAATATGATGCTCAAATCAGAGAATTTTCTTAGATAATTAAAGCTCGAATCAGACAGAATACCACATTTTTGTGCGGTGGGCGTTTTGTAAGTGGGGGTGATTGGAAGAGAAGAATCAAATAATTATTTTTCTAACCATGAAATTAGGCTCGGAAATATCGTTCGTTCGTAGATGTCGTTTTCTGAACAACAACAATAAATACATGCAAGAGAGAATTTACTTCCAATGCGCACTTAAGTTATATGAAATAAATATACATACACAATTTAGGAGAACAAAGTATATCAAATGATTTGATAGCAATAGATATGCAGAATCCATAACCAGACCAATATCAATGTCAATATCCAAACCTATACTGATAATGATACTACCAATAGCAATACCAATACCAATACCATTTTATCGGATATCGGATCCTTTAAAGATACCACTTGCAATTTGTATTTGTATTTAGTTAATGTAACCAGTGTGTGGCTTAGTGGCGCGATCAGCAACATCAATTAACAAACAAATCAAATCAGAGACAGAAATTGAAGTAAAAGAAATGAAATCAATGAAAACTTGCGATACGGTCCAAGTGAATTGCGTAATGCACATGTTTTAGTAAAAATTCCAATTGTATACTTAGTTTTAGTGTTTAGTGTTTAGATCTTAGAATTGGGGCACACGATATGTATGTGCATATATGTTTTGAGTGCACTGTACCCTTGTCTACAGCTTCTTTGTTGTTGTGTCTTTTGCAAAAATAACTGGCAAAAGTGCATGTTTAGGTGTTTGTATGTACATAAATACATATATAATCAAGTGGTCAGTCAATAGGTGTATATTTGAGTGCGCGCGCACGCCCGTGTGTGTGTGTGTTGTGTGCGTGTGTATGTGTGTGTTTATGAATGAAGCAACCAGAGTCTTATAACGTAACAAATTACATACATAAATAAATATTGCATGCCCAACACATACATATGTACATGTTGTACTACCTTCCCCATACCACATACCCACATACATATACATATACACATACACATACACACACGCATGCACGCACACATATACATATGTCAGACACTGTCCAGTCCTGGTACATCATACTTATGTTGTTATCCCCGAAATGTCACTTATATTTGTGTAAATTAGCTTTTTTAACTATACACATTAAACATGTAAACATAACCTTATACACATATATATATATATAATTAAACACATACATATATATACATATACACATATGTATATGTAAATACATAATTTTTTTTTATTATAATTAATTTTAGCATTTAATTGAGAATGAAAGAAAAATATCAAAAAAAATATAAATACATATATACATATATATATATATACGTTAATATATATTGAAAAAAAAAATAATAATAATAATAAAGATACAAGAACAAAAAAACACATAAATGAAAACAGTTTTCCTTACTATCTATACATAACAAACATACCTACAAATTATGCATAAACTATTATACATTGTATTTTAACAGAAAACACAGATGCATAAATGACACGGATCGGCATCAAACTAAATCAAATTGTCGCCATGTCCATGGGCCAATCCGATGGTCTGGCATTTTAGCAATTAATTGTCAACATTTTGTTAAATAACTGGAGTGTGTAAGGGGTGTATGAGAAATTCCATGTAAGATACATACAAACATGCATACACATACATATAGCGAAAAATCACTAGTAAACGATTTAGCCTTATATAAAAACATAATAAATACATGAATACTATTTAATAAAAATGAAGCGGAACCACATACATAAATACATATTACTCGTATTATGTAAACTAACTAATCTAAATAAAAAACAGTAAGAGAAAACAACATGAACAAAAGAGAAAATGGACAAGAAAACAACAAGAATAAATCGTACTGTAGTATTAGTATGTAAAATTATATAATTCAATGAAATGAATGCAACTTGAAACATACAATTTTTAGTAATTAACAATTAACAAATATTTTATCTTTAATGCGTACACTTAGTATTAATGGGAGAATGAGAGAAGCGACGGGCCGAAGAAAGCAAAAAGAACAAAAATCGAACAAAAATAAAAATTGAAATAAAAAAAAAAACAAAAATAAATCAAAAATATGTAACGGCTGAATTTTTTGTATTTCCCCCAATGCAGTATCTTCGAAGCAAAGCTGCCTGATACGAAACTGCGGCAGCAGCGTTACAGACTGTGTTGCTAATTTAGCTATTTTCCCGATAGATTCAGTTGGTTGCAACTGGCAAATGCGGGATAAATTGTAAAATAGCGGGTAGCGGGAATTATAGCTATTCTCCAAGCGAAATTGGCGTAATTTTAGCTTTTTAAAAACATCTGGTAGCTTCATGTATTTGTATGCTTTACGATGCCACACTTAAATACTTTGTAGTATTTTTTCCATTTAAATGGCAAAAAACATCGATAAGCCAAAAGATAATTAAATTTGATACAATATACAGTGGTCCACTAATGTCTTCGTACCCCCTAACTTTGTCAAATTTCTGTATAATAAAAAAAGATTTGATGCAGATTTCTTAATTTAATCTTCTATTCATTTAAATTCCGTTTGAATGATACAAATATTTTTTTACCCATTAAGTGCCCATGAAAAATTTTGAAATTTTGTAAAAGTATATTTTTCAACATTTTCCTCGGTCTCAAACAAAAAATATTTCAATGCAAAAAAGTTCTTCAAACAATTCAAAGAGTGACTGCAAAAAACATTTTAAAAATCTCTTCGCTAGTATTTTTAATAATTTTTTGAAAATTGCTACAAAAGATTTATCACCTTTTTCCTCCTGTTCATAAAAAAATGTTTTTTTTTAGCAATTTTAAAAAAGCCAAGCATATGTAAGTCTTTTTCAGCTTCTTTAGCACAGACGAACAAAATACCGTTTGCTGTATCTATTCCTGTGAAAACCTACGAACAAGAGACGGCATTTTGTTTATATATTGCCATACATTCATCTGTCAGCCCAATTGACCATTTGTATTGTTGTGCGGAACCAAAAACACTGGATAAAATCTATAAAAATGTCGTTTTACTACTCTAGTGTTTTAAGCTATTTCTAGCTTTTTTCAAAGGATACTTTAGCTTTTTCATGACACGAAGAGTTGGCAGCACTGGTTACAGTACTCAGCGTACTTCTAAGCAAAGCTGCCTGATACGAAACTGAGGCAGCAGCGTTACAGTACTCTGCATACTTGACAGCCAGATGGCGCCACTGAGTTGATCGTTACAAGTTTGAATATTTGTGTAAAATGTGTTTTATTTAATTTTATTACTTATGGTTATGAAAAAAATATCACTTAATAACTAGCTTGTACTATACAAATTCAATGATTAGGTATACCGAGTTTTGCATACAGATACACATACATACATATTAATTAACTGGTGAGGTGAGATTTGCGAGAATCGCTTAAGCTACATTTTACAAACGCAAGAGCTTAAAGTACTTAAATGCAAATTGTTAATGGTAAACAAAAAAAAGAAATCTTAATTATAATAGCTGTTTTGATTGTGTGTGGGTGTGTGTTGTGAGCATGAGTAGAAGAAACAGATTGAAAGTATTCACAGATAAGCTGCCCCTTGCCAAAAATAAAGGTTGAAACTATTTTGCGATAGTTGGCAAACCAAACGGAACTGAGACGCGCACGCGTTCAACGCAACAAGCAGCGTATTGGGCAATGATTGTTGTAATCGATATCGATGTCGATATCGATACCGTGATCGTTTATCGGCCTGTCGATACCTAGACAGCCACCTTGGCCGTAAATGCAGCCAGCTGCGCCTTCAGCGCATCAATCTGACACAACAGCTCGATATTCTGTCGCTCCAAGTAGGCGGCCCGAATGGCAATCTCGTCCTCCTTGATGCGACGACGATCGCGGGACTTCTTGGCCGCCGCGTTGTTCTTGCGCCGCCGCTCATAGTAGGCCGCATCCTTGACTTGGCCAGCGCTCAAATTGCCGGCAGCAGCTGCTGCTGCTTCCGATGCTGCGCAGTTGCCATTGCCATTCTTCTCGTAGTTGCCGGCATGTGAATCACAGTCACTGGACTCCTCGGCGGCGGCGCGATCCTCGCTCTCGCTGTTGTTGTTCGACGAGCTGCCCTCGTTGACGCTGCCGCTGCGTGAATTGGTGCGCCGCATCTTGGGGTTGGTCACGGTGCGCGAGCCGCCATTGGAGCTGCGAATCTGCTCGAGCACCCGCTTGCGGTACTCCGTGTAGCGTTCCACGCGCGGATTATCGAGCAGCACGTCGGTGGCGGCAAAGTTGGCCGCGATCACCAGCGGATCACGTGGAAAGGCCTTGAAGGGTCGTGTATTCTTGGCCGCATCTCCGCCGCCGCTGGCAGCGGACACAGTCGATACGAGGGGCGCTGTGCTGCTGGTGGGCGTGGTGATGTTGCTGCTGCTGTTGTTGTTGAACTGAATGCCTGAATCGCTGGTCGGCGCTGGGGGAGATTGTGGCGCCTCCAGCACATCGATTTGCATGGTGCTGGCATTGCTGGCGGGACGCGGAGATGCCGCTGCGGCGGCAGCAGCTGCTGCTGCTGCTGATGCGGCGGCAAAAGTCTGCAGGAAACTGGTTGTGGCATTGCTGCTGCTGCTGCTGCTGATCTTGGGCATGGTCGTTGTTGTTGTCGTTGTTGTTGGCTCCTGCTTGATGCTGGCGCCGTAGTACAGTGCCGGATAGAGAGAGGCCAGTTGCTGTTGCTGCTGCTGTTGTTGTTGCTGTTGTTGCACGACTGCTGCTTGGGCCGAGTACAACAGATTGCTGGGAATGGCTGTGGGCGATGCTGAGGGTGAACCGCTGCCGTAACTGTAGTTGGTCTGGTAGGGCGAAGGTGTCTTGCGTGGCGTCTCCACGCTATCGCAGCGTCGCGACAAATCCAACACCTCAGCGGCAACGGCAACTTGTTGCTGCTGTTGCTGTTGCTGCTGCTGTTGTTGCTGCTGTTGCTGTTGACTGAGTGCTGCGGCGGCGGCTGCGCTGCCCAGCAACTGTTGCTGATAGGCGTAGGCGGTATACAAATCCATTTTGGGCAGGGCCAAGTGCTGTTGCTGCTGCTGCTGTTGATGATGATGGTGGTGTTGGTGGTGCAACTGATGCTGATGCGGCTGCTGCAATTGGCTGTGCTGCAGCTGATGGTGATGCTGGTGGTGGTGATGGTGATGCAGCAGTGGCTTGCGATCTGTTCGAGACACAATTGAATGAATGAAGCAAAGTCGAGATTAGTATGCGTGTTGCTGTTAACAAAGGGGCGTGGGCGTGGCTAACTTACCAGTCTTTAGATCGAAGAACTGCCCGGCCATGAGTTTCTCGTGCATCAACATGATGATTTGTGATATATATGTATATGTGTTTCGTGGCTGCTGCTAATCCAACAGTTTCCAAAGGACTTGGATGATTCTGGCGATTGATTGAGGCGACAAGTGACAAGTGCAAGTGGATGGATGGATGGATGGATGGCTCGTCTGGTCTTTACGCTGACGTTGTCGAACGTTAACTGATTTCAACTCCGCACTCCGTCCGCCTTTTATACGCCGACGCAGCGGCTGTGGCTGCGGCTTCATTCATTTGCCGTTGCACTCCCACCACCAACACTTGCACACAGCCAGCAGCAATGGCGAATCAGGGGGCAGGTAGGCCGAGCACACAGAGCACACAGAGAGAGTGAGAGACACACGCAAAGGCAAAGGGGTGAGTCGCCCTTGCTTTCTCTCTCTCTCTCCCCCTCTCTCTCTATCTGGCTTCGTTTATCGCCCTCTCAGTTGCTCAGCATCAAAGGGTTTTACGAGGGTTGCTGAGGTTTGTCCATGTCTCGGACATTACTAGCTAGACCATATCCTTTTCTATTCTTCCCTTTTTCCTTTTCATTTCTATTATTTTGCATTAGTCTTATGCATTTTTCGCGAACATTTTTGTTATAGTATCTTGCATTGTTTTTCGACTATTTTACGAATTACATACATATCTCAGCTAAGTTTTCTTTTCTTCATTTTCCAAAAATATCAGTTTTTTGAGAAAAGCAAAAACTCCGAGTTACTGCTTACAAATATGTAACATAAAAATGTGAGTTAAAGAATTCGTACAATATACTAAAATTGACTAATTGCATATAGAATTTTTAGAAATACAAAAGATGAACATATCTTAAGTTGCTGTCAAGTTTTTTATACTTAATTATTTTTGCTTATGTTTTATTTTTCACATATCGAGCCCTATTTGCGACAATAACGTATGCGCCATTTTCCGATATTTTTTTTCTTATGCCAATATGTTTATAAACACCACCCGCATCTGCACCTAAAATATTACATTTTTATTTTATATATTTACGGAGATATTGACCTGTGAATAATAACGTAAGCGACAAATGACACGAAGAAATCAACTTAACGAAACCTAAAAAACTCTCCTGTAAAATTGCGTTTTGGCGCATACGTTATTGTCGCAAATAGGGCTCGATATGGATCTATAGACCTACAACTTTGACATTGAATATTTTACAAAAAAAACCTCTTAACGAGCTAAAAGTCTAATGACGAAAATATTTGTATGCCCCTAAAATTTCTGCTCACCAATTTTGTGACGAATAATATTAAGTTTTACATATAAATTACTTAAAAAAAAGTTGTTGGCCATGAAATTTTATTTTAAAATGAATCTGCTTGTTTTTTAAAACTAACTAACTATTCTAACTAATTCAACAATGAAAGAATTGGTCTAATATAATGAAGAAATGAACTTGTTTCGTATATTATCTTTGAATACACGAAAGATTGTAATGTTGTAATACTTTCTTTCTGCTTACAAATATGAATAATATGTATGACATTTGGCTGAAATGCGGTTTAAATATGCTATTAAAAAGGAATTGAACTAGTTGGACTAATTTTATATATATATGTATATTAGGGTGTCCCTTATTTGGTCAAAGTCAATATTTTAAAACGCATACGGGCTAGTTCTGTTCATTAGGTCCTAAAGCACTCAGAAATAAATTTTTACCTCAATCGGAGTATGATAACCCGTGCCGACTTGGATCGGAAAATTTAAAGATTATATGGGACAAAAAAAATTTTTTTTTTTTTTTAATTTTTTATTTTTTTATTTTGTTTATTAGGTTCTAAAGAACTCAAAACCAAGTTTTCACCTTAATCGGAGTACGAGAACCCATTCAAATTTGCATCGAAACATGAAAAATCATCGAAAAATGTATAATCAGTGTTAAAATACTGTTTTTTCATGTTTCGATGCAAATTTGAATGGGTTCTCGTACTCCGATTAAGGTGAAAACTTGGTTTTGAGTTCTTTAGAACCTAATAAACAAAATAAAAAATAAAAAATTAAACAAAAAAAAAAATTTTTTTTTGTCCCATATAATCTTTAAATTTTCCGATCCAAGTCGGCACGGGTTATCATACTCCGATTGAGGTAAAAATTTATTTCTGAGTGCTTTAGGACCTAAAGAACAGAACTAGCCCGTATGCGTTTAAAAATATTGACTTTGACCAAATAAGGGACACCCTAATGTATATACATAATTCCTAAAAAACACCAAAGATGAGAGTCTGTCAAAATTGTTATAGTATTTTCCTTGTAGATATTAATACATATATACAGCTATGATTTTGATATATAATTTTATTTAAGCTGTCTTTTTTTGATCAATAATATTGCTGGGAATCGGTTAAAACTGAAAGTATTTGTGCTCTAAATACGTATATTAGCTATAGATTCTAGAAGTAATAACGACAAATCATTCTTCTGGCTTAGGCGATGCCACAGCGGGAAGTTTTCGGATGACGCTCGAAATGGCAAACAGTGAGTGAGGGAGATGTACATAGGCATGTACAAGCATATACATACATACATAAATATGTATAGACAGGGTACTAAGGCCAAGGGTTACGAATAGTTAAATCCGTTTGTTTTGCGCTTTTGTCTTTAAATCCTTTTGCTGTCCAGCCCAGACTTTGGCTCTTTGCATGTGTATATATGTATGTGTGTATGCGTATATGTGTCTATGTGTGTGTTTGCGAATTTTGTGCAGATCTTACACAAATGATTGTGCGTGACAAATTATGAAAATTAGGTTGGCGAGTCGTTCGCGCGTTAGCGCATCCTTTCAAATCCAATGCTACAATATATTTGCATGTAAAAGGTATCCGAATCCGAATCCGAATGCGATGCTAAGCGCGTACATTACGCACCATTTGCTCGATCCTCGATCCAGGCGGAGTTCCTCCTGCTGTGGCGGTCCAAAAGCATTCCTGGAAGCATCAAGAGCAAGGTCAAAGATCTAGCATCCTATATCAACTCAATCGATGTCGCCAAACATGCCTCAAAGTTGATAACGACAACAAGTGTCCAGACCGATGTTTACTTACTGTCCACTGACCGGCAAATCCTTTTCTCTGCCCGCCTGTGCGCTCCTCTCTCCTATGATCAATGATCAGTTGAGCGTGGGATAGTCTAAGCCTTTGTTTAACTTTACTTAACTGTTGCCCTAACGGTCGCTTTGTTTGCCATTCGATTCCGGGTCCTTTTGGGCCAGGATTCAAAATTTATACAATGTCGCGACAGTGCAGCGGAAGTGCGCTGCCTCAAGTGGGAAAACAAACTCTTTTTAAGTATCAGCACATTATAAATCATCTATTCTTCTATTAATTTGACGGGAACTAACTTAAAAAAATAACTCAAATATATTTATAAGATCTGGTTCCTGGTTCCTTTATTTACAGGGACCGTAACTGTTATAAGTTTAAAAATAAAAGTTGCAAATTAACAATTATTTTCAAATTTATATTTTAAAGTTACAAAATAACAATTATTTTTAATTTTTATTTAAAAAGTAAAAAATAATCATTAAAATTAAATTTTGAATAAAAAGTTGTGAATTTTAAAGATTAATTTTGACTTTTTAAATAAAAATTTAAGATAAGAATTCAATTTGATTTAAATCTTATAAATTGAAAATTGAAGTTTTTGGCTGATATCGATATTTTTGACTGAAATAGGAATTTTGGTGCATCCATTTTACTGTAGCATATTTCCTTCACATTAATTCTGTTTAATTGAAATTAGCATTCATAACTCTTATTTGTTTATTAATACAAACAACAATTATTTGATAATATATGTATATTTTATTGCTTAAAAATATTATACTTATTTTTAATAAGTAGATAAAAAATTAAATGCATCTGTGTATACAAACATAATTCTAACTTCAATTTAAATTTAAATTTTAGTCATCAACTTTAAAATAAACTTTCATTAAATGTTACGGAATAAGAGTTAAACATATGAGTACGAAAAGTTTCAAATTCATTTCAAAATTAACAATATTTTCTTTATTTTAAAAATAAAAATAAGTTAAATTCAAATAAATGTTATGCATTCGATAATTACGACTTAAATACCTTATACATATTACTGTATCACACTTCCTTCACATTGATTTATTTAGTTTCATTTGTTCACTGATAAATATAATGAATTGAATAACAACAGACAGGCCAAACCCTTTAGGACTTGAATCGTGTATCACTGTCTCATTCACTTTTTAGTGGCCCATTGAAAACGGATTGCAAATAAAAAAAGTAAACAAGAGGATATTTTGCGCATTTGGTCCTTAATAATCGCTAATCTCTGTAAAAAACCGCGAGCTTATGTCTAATCCGATGCTAATCCAACCGTAAAAATGGTGGATTAAACTAAAATACAAATTTACACGCACATCGCACCCTTCACCCACACTCTCACGCATGTACACACACACACACACACACACCCATCTATAAACAGGCAAAAATTTCCTCATTGAGTCATACACTTACCTGACCAGCCATAAAAAGTCGCGTTCGTAACCAAAGAGTTGCCATTTTCGCGCTAAAATCCAGATTCAGCGAAAAAATGAAACCGAGCCAGACCGTAAAAAGCCATACCGGGTCGCATCTTAAAAAATAGCAAAAACAGATGCCATAAAACCATGGATTGCTGTTTTGAATATAATGAGTTAGCCGCCGCTTCTTGGCCGCGAACAAAGACGCAATATTTGTGCAATCCTTTACCTTTATCCTTGCCCTCGTCCCCGTCCTTGAGCGTTTTTTATGCACCAACAAAAAGTAGCAGAAGGATCGCCGACAGAATGGTACGGCCGGTATGGTCGACAGAATCAGGTAAGGCGCTCTGAACGGGTTGTTGCTATACATATCTGGTTGTACACACATTAGCCTCTATTGCCCAAAAAACGTGAAATGTTTTTTATTGCATAATGGACACTTCGCCGAACTGCGCGCTGTTTTCACCAGCACGAACCTCGTTGTTTTACACAGTTTTCTCTTTTTTTTTAAAACTGCCTCATAAATGTCAACGATGAGGAAAAGGGTTCGCCTCGTCCCGTCCCCGTTCATTGTGGATGTGTTTTATAATTTCGGCCAAAAAGCAGCAAAATGACACAAAGAAAATCAGCGACTAATTGACTGAAAGGGGTTTTCGGGTTTTGGTTATTCGTTATTGGTCTATGGCTCAATTCCAAGTTTTGGTACTTTCCAACTTCTTGGAATTAGCCTTAATATTGCTTTAACTCCTTGCCTTTTATTTGAATGCTTAATAGTTTGTCAATCTTTTTATTACGGCCCACGTCAGATCCACGGGACAAGGAGTTGACTTTTTACACTATCAGACTTTCTTTAGAAAGCGAAAATCACTAAAAAGTTATTTGAAAACGTCTCGCTCAATTAAATAAGAAATTGAATAATTATGTAATAATTATAATTTAATAAAAAAACATTAATTTAAACTATGGACTTTATATTATTAGAAAAAGTTAGAAAGAAATTCTCGTTAATTACAAGAATTGGATTAATTCTTATTTTGAATAATCTGCAGGTCATCTGGAGTTTTTGTATCGAAATTCGAAATTTCATAAACGGAAATGGAATTATTAAAGAATGTAATACTAATGATAGACCCGTTGTACCGTTTTTAGATGCATTTTGTTGTATAATCCTATCAGCCAATTCAGTTTCCATGCTAATGAGGAAGTAGTTGGCAATGAAGAGAATAACATAAGAGGCAGAAGAGGTTCGGGTCTAGGAAGTGACTGAGGATTACACGTGTCCGAGTGCCGAGTGTCGAGCACAAAAGCCCAGTGGAGTGTGTGCAGTGGCAGTGGCAAAAGACTAACCAGGCCCAATCCCAAAAACGCATTCCATTTTCGACAAGACCAAATACTCAGACATCCAGCCGTTCACCTGTTGTTTGTTTTCGTATGCAAAATGCACAAACAGAGAAACAGAGAAACATAGAAACAGATAACAGACATCCTACAAAAAGACACTTGCGGCAGATAATGGCGCAGACAAGAGGCACAGATTGAGAGATACATTGGCTAAAGGATGGCTAAAGCAAAGGCTAAGGGTTCGGCTCGGATTGAGAGTAAAGGTCGAGAACACTTCCGTCACGGAAGTGGACAGCACAAATGAGAGAAGAAGACTAAAAAAGACTAAAAAGACACAAGTTAAGTACGGTACAGCGTTAGCTTCCGACCTGGCCAAATCCTTTTGCTATTTATTATCCCATACTGGTTTCCCAAATGGACAGAGGAAAAGAGATCTATGCATAATCCCAGCAAAATGCTGCTTAATTATGGCATTTTTTAATTGACTGTCAGACAGACGTTAGCAAAGTAGGAAATGATCTCAAGTCCAGTCAACAATTCATTCATGAGTCCTGCATGCACTGAAGCGAATAGATCCGAGATACCCACAGATCATACAGTCTAATGTCTAATGTCTGATGAGTGTATTGCATTACAATGCCAATTACTGTGGTTTTGATGACATTTTGGGCAGACAACGCGCAATTCCCTTTATAGGTCTAGACTCTAGACATTATGGTTACTATGATCCCAGATCTATAAATGTTTCCCTATCAGAAATTCAGAGTATTTTGAATAAATATTGTTCATATTGCACTGAAGGCGAAATAAAAAGTTGAACTTTCATTGGCGATAAATGAGTTTAATGCGTATTAGGATATAAGATAGGACTATTTTCGTGTATGATATTGAGTGTTAAATTTTGAGCAATTTTATAAAAATCATACTTTGATCAAAATTCAATTATCTTTCTTATTCAATTCGCGAGTGAAAGAAATCAATGACAATAAATAAGAATCAACAATTTTTTTTTGCCCTGAACGGTTATTATTGGATCCGTAAATAACGTAAAAAGAAATCCTTGTTACATGTGATTTTTATTATTTTTCACTAAAATACGTAATGATTATTGTTAGACTTTTATAAAATTTCTCAAAGCTTATCATGATCATTGATGGAATTTCTAAAATTAATTATTATTATAAAATTTATTAATATAGCTTATAAAGATTATGTTTCTGACAAAAACAGTCGAACTTCCCTAACTCGAATCATCATTATCCAATCATAAAGTTCTTATGGAATTCTTTTTTTATTAAGTTTACTGCCACTCGATTAAGTTAGATTTGGAGAAAATTCGAGTCATAGAAGCTCGACTGTATCGTTCACATTGCATTAATGACGATTTGAACCGAGTTGAACTTTTGTTGGCGATAAGAGAGTTCAATGCTTATCACATGACTTAAGAAGAGACTATTTCCGTTTTTCTCATTGACTCATCATGATGGATGGGGCCCACCCAATGTCTTATTACTATGTGTACATGTTTGTTCATTATGTATAGAGTCAAGTCAGAGTTCAGTTAACAAAAGTCTCAATAGTTTTTGAGCACTATTTAAATGGGCACAGCTAACTGGCTACTTCCTTACGCCAGGCGCATTGTAACCGTTGTTTGGCAACGGTGACGCCTCCACCCCCCGACCCAAGGATTCGGAGGACTACGGTGTAGGAGTAGCAGTTTGTGTGCGTGTCAACGCCCATCACACAAATTTGTTGGAAACGCACGGACAATGAGGGACAAGAAATGCAACATTTCATGGTACATCAAAGACAAAGTCAAAGAATCAAACGGAGACGTAGACGGACACAAGGCCAGAGACAGAAGGAGAGACAGAAGCAGAAGCAGCAGAGAAGTTTAACCCAACGGGTTGGAATCGGCTCTATCGACAGCAGAGTGCACTACACTATCACAAATATCATATTTTCGAAATTCAACAAATTTTCAAAAGACTGCAAAAATTGTTGATAATAAACATAGACACTTTTCATAAAAAAAATACAGCTCAAATACGAATCTTAGCATTAAAGACAAGGATTTCGATAAGAAACAATATAAAAATTGATAAAAATCAAAAATTAAAACTTCTAAAATTACTATAATTATTAAAAATGTATTGTATGTTTTTTAACTCACTACGATGTAAGTTACTATAAATTTTCATTGTCTGAAAATAATTGATTGCTTACATTAATTCATTTACGAAAGCATTTGAGGGTTAAATCGAGTTTTAATAATTGATAAAATTACAATAATCAGAGTATAAATATAATTATAATATTTAACAAATTTTTTATCGCAATTTCTTATGTAATCAACCAAATGAAATTAGATTTTTTTTTTTTGTTATTTTAATTAGTTGTTGTACACATTTAGTTGTACACATTAAGTTTTCTGATGGAGTTTTGTGTCTTCAGTCTGAGTGCCAAAGAGCCTCACATTGTAGGGTACTTGTTGTTGGAATTGTATGAGCAATATGCATTTTGCATGCATCATTCGTTTTGATGAACTGTCAACATTTAGGGCCATTGTCTGTCGCCAAATGGTTATTCTCGAATCGATGTGTGTGAGAACCGTTCGCATTTAACACTGAAAGACAAAGACAGACACAGCGAGAGAGAGAGAGAGAAGGAGAAAGAGATATAGTGTGTGAGAGAGGGACATCAAGCGGGGTACAGTTATGCGGATGGGTACAGCTAACATACAATTGCAATATTTAGAAATCGAATGTGAAATATTTCTAATAACTCGGCACAGAATAAATGCGAGTCCCGACTGCCGACTGCCGACTCCGACTGCCGACCTTTGCCACGGGATCTTTAATATCGTATAATGCGTATTCCCGTTGTGGCAGCCCCTTCCCTTCAGGGGCTCACTTAATTTTATGCATTTCGACGTTGATTAGCTGCCAGCAGACAATGTCATTCTCGTAAACCGTTAGCTCTCGAGCTGTCAGTTGCAGAGCGAAAGAGACAGAGACAGAGACAGAACAAATAGGGAGATGACGGGTTAATCAAAGTAGAAGTGTGTCCATGCCCACATAAAAAGAGTTATTGAGTAGTTTTATGAAGCAAAAATACGAATCTGAATAGAAATCGTCATCATTATGGAAATGGGAGTGGGAATGGGAAAGAGAATCGATGTTGAAATTGGAATTGAAATTCCCTGGCACAATCTATCAAGCGGCTCTCGAAAACCTTTAACACCTTTTATTTTTTTTGTTTTGTTCCATCGCATTGTTGTCAACGCAAAGCCGCCTACAAAACCCCGTTAGTTGGGGAAGGAGTTGAGTTGAGGAATAGGAGGCCAGGGTCAAATCCGTTTTGTTGCCCAGACAATTGATGTCAAAATGACACAGGAGCAGCGGTTTACGGTTGATGGTTTACGGTTTACGGTACTACCGTGCTACGTTACGGTTCCCGAGTCGTCCTTTTGGTAATTGTGTCAATTGTCAATTCGCACGATCTTCAGCATCATCTACTAAAGCATCTTGATTGGACTGTCTGTCTGTCTGTCTGTCTGTCCGACTGAACGTCTGTCTGTTTGTCCTTTTAGCGGAAGCGTGCGATAAAATCAAAACGGATAGCAAAGTTGTATTTGGAATTGTAAAGAAAGGTTAAGGCGTTAAGCCCTTGTTCCTTGTTCCATGTTCCACATAACTCTTTTTGGCCATTTGACTGACTCCTGGCCACTGTCAGTGTCACTCGTAATATGAGCATTAACCCTCTAAAGCCGTTGGCCAACTTCTAACCTTCTTTGTATGCATATGAGAGCTGAGTTCCGTTTTCTTTGCTGCTGCTTCAGCTCTTTCTTTCTTTCTTTCCGTTTCTTCCCTTCCCTTCCCGGCCCTTTCATTTTTATTTTGATTTTTTTTCACATGAAACTAAAAACTCGAAGCGTGTATCTGAAATCCATGAGATTAAACGGTCTTTAAGCGGTTTAAGCCTTTTGTCAGCCGAGTTTTGTAGGTGGCAAAATGTGCGTCAGTATCAACAACTGTTAAGTATTGTTCACATTTTTCGCAAAAATTATGAAAAATATCATTTGATAATATTCATGCTCAACTCTCATCTCCTCTCCTCACATTTATCTTCCTCCATGAATCGGATGTCTCCTCTCACTATTCCTCTGTCTGTTCGTGGAAGAAAAATAAAAATATTTGTCCAAGGTACACAGTCTTACATACAGGTACGAATATCGAGAGTGACTATGTGGCTGCATACTTATGAGTTAGAGTTAATCTCGCATAATATTACGTGAAGATGCTGCGTAATCTGCGCACAAGTGCAACGATCCACAGCTCTCAGTCAAAGCCAAAGCCAACGTACAGAGCCAACAGTCTTACTTCTAGTCCCCGACTTAGCCGTCTTTTTAAGCCCCTTGCGATTAACAGTAGACGGGCAAAATGTCAACCAATCTGGGGTTAATCATGCAACTGTCATGAAGCCAACTCCAGTCGGTTCCAAATCCTAGTTTTTGGCAAATAAAAATACACAAATGCCAAATATACACACATACATACATATATGTACATATGGGGTACTGTTAAAACGTTCTTATCTCACCAGCGTGAGTTGTATACATAAGTATGTTCGGTATTATTCTTTATGAAATCAAAGGTTTTAATATTTATTTTCCCTGTTTTTTTTTAAACTATTTATAAATTAATTATTAATAATCAGAAACTAAAAAAATTCAAATTTCTGAAATAAAAGAAATATTTGAACTTAAATTTTTAAGTCGCAAATCTGAGTAGACAAAACTAAAGCACCCCTTTGCTAAGTTCATAAAAACAAGTTCTGGATGATACAAGCACATCCTTTTCTCCTAAAGGATATTCCATTATTCATTATATTTGATGATACTGCTTCCCAGCCTATTTTTACGACTTCGAATAGATTTTTCTGAAATCAACATTTATTCATAAATAAAGTAAAATTTTGTTTAGCTTGACTACATATTTTAAAAATGAAGTATGTGTATTAAAATCCTTAGTAAAATATACTAAAAATAAATAAACTAAGACTAAGAAGTATTTGTACTAGATATTTTAAAAATAAAGTAAATTAAAATACGTCAAATTAGAGTGTTAATAATATTTTAAATTGGTCTAATGCTATACTGATCGTGTAGATAAAATTATTGGTCATATTTTTTTCACGTATGTTATTCCAAAATAAGTGATATACGTGACAGATTGAATGACTTAGACGTACATTTGTATGAAATTTACGTCATTATGCAGTTGAAAGAGATTTCTGTGGCACCCCAGATAGTCTCCGGTTGAGGAAATACTTATATTGAATATTTGATTGATTTATAAATATATATTTATAAAAATTTCGAGTAAATGTATTGTACAACTTTTTTGGAGCTAGAGCCCATATAGTACATGTTACTTTTTTAATTGCTTTCTATTCTTCTGTTAACATTAATTTTAATAATCATCTTTACAATGTTCAATAAGCATAATCTTTGCCGATTTATTACGGAATGGTTTTAATCTAAATTGTACTTTATTTAAAATCTATTTATTTATGTTAATATTATAAGGCCTTTTTTTGGTTTAACTAATTGTGTTACTATCTTTTTAATTTAATTCTTCTTGGAGGCGTGCTTACATATTTTAATCGGAATTGCGCATTATTTCAAAACTATTTTTTAATTGTTTGGGGTTGATTTCTCATTCAAACAGTATGTGTTACCAAAGGCCGCAATGTAAACTAAGAAAATTTATTTGTTTTCATATCATATTTCTATACATATTGTTTTGTTTGTCAAAACACTTTCTTGACGCCATTCAAAAGTTAAGATATTCGCTTTTTTTTTTTAAAAAGAGTTAAACTCAATGGATCTCATTATTTATTTTCTTAATATTTCTACATAAAATAAACAACTACAGTCGAACTTCCCTAACTCGAACTTCCCTAACTCGAAGTCTCTCTAACTCGAACAAAATCGAGTGGCAATACTTAGCAAATTTCATACAATTCTACTTCCCTAACTCGAAGTCTCCCTAACTCGAACTTTTTTCGTGGATAATGGTGATTCGAGTTAGGGAAGTTCGACTGTATTACTAATTAAATAAATAAAGAAATAAAATAAAAGTGCAGGTAATGATATATATTTTTTTGTAAAACAAAATTAATAATAATGTGAATTTTTGTTCGTAGTCAAAACTGTTTTCTGAAATCTAAAACTGTTCTTCAGTTCTGTTCAGCTAGATTAACTCTGAGGGGCGCCATATTGCAAGGAAGGAGGCGACTCCATTTCCATTTCGATTGCCGAATATTGCGCCATTTTGCATTCAGTTGGCTCAGTTGCTTCAGTTGAGTTGATCGTAAGTGGAATATCGTAAGCCGGCAAACGCAGTCAGAGAGCGGAATGAGCAGCCAATCAGCACGGTTGCAACCACCACCAGACATACTGAAGCAGAGCTGCCAACAAAATCTTAAACACCACCAACAGTCGCCACTTTAACTTCATTTTGTGCAAAGGGAAAAATGAGAACGAGTTTCAGGAGCAGCGACTTTATTAAAGATGCGTTGCGAGAGCGAGCGTGGTGAGCTGAGGTGAGGGGCTTATGGAAAATGTGACAGCTGTGCCAGCTGACCCTTTCCCTCTCTCTCGCCCATTGTCCATTGTCCATTGCCCATGTGTGGGTGTGTGTGTGTGTGTGTGTGTGTGTATGCATGTTTATGTGGGGCTGTTGGGCTCTCACATTTAATAAATAAATAGCAGGAGACAGCATCGCATCACAACGCAGGCATTTTCATTACAAGACAGACAGACGCAAACACAGCCATAGAGTCCGACCCTGACTCCCACCCCGACTTCGACTCCGACCCAAATCCCGAACCCGTTCAGAGCTAGTAGCGGGACTGTAAGGGTTGCGCCTGCTTCCGTTTGTTGCTTAATGATAACAAACCGGATGCCAGTATCATGATTAACAAGTGAGAACGCTCTGGTCAAGAGTGGGCACAACTATGAGATACCCTGCCCTGTCTGTAAATCAAAATTATGAATCGAGTTTTAATTCGAAATGTTCAAATCTTAAAAAAAAAACCAGTTGTCTATATATCGTCAAAATAATGATCGAGTTAAAATATTTAAAAATCGGTATCGCAAAAATCAAGTTGTAGATTTTCGCTGTATCATTACATCTTGAATATCTTTCTCGAATATCTATTGAAATTCAGGATTCATCGAGACTAGGATACTTATAGCGTGTGCCAAAACTTTAAAATTTCTCTTGCTATTGTTTTTTTTTCGAGTTGTAGAAGAAGGAGTCTTGTCATCAAGAAAACTACATATTAAATTTATCGTGTATAACTCTTATAGTCTCTGAGATCGACAAGCCCGTCGACTCGCTTTTTGTGTCTGATCAAGAATATGTACATATGCCTTATGTCACGCCTCCTCTACCTGTTACATACATTTCCACAAAAGCAATATACCCATTTTGACAACTGCTTACGGTATGAGGGTATTAAAAGGCGAGCGGTGGTTGTAGCCGCAATACTGACCGCTGTTTTGGTCACTTTTGGCAATATCCAACAATTGTTGTCAATTCTCCCAACGACAACCCTTTTTCGCCACACATGCATTAAGTCCGCAGTTTAACGCTTGGGGGAGGAACTCCGGGGTAGGGAGGGGAGGCTTAAGGGAGTGGGATTGGTTATGGGTTCTGGGGAGTTTGTGGTTGATCTTTTGTTGTCTGCGGGGACAGACACTGTGAACACATTCATCAATTTGGCGTTGACACATTTATAGAGTAGACATCCATAGAATTAGTTTGCCAAAATTGAGTTGCCCCACCCCCCCCCCCCCTTCCACACCAGCAATCCTTTTCTACACCCACAATCCTCACACCCACGCATACCAAGGAACACAGTCAGACACGGATACAGAGTGCCAATCGATTTGGTGCCTAGACATGTCTGCTCTGTGCTGGCAGGGAACAATGCAGAACAGACCTTGGGGGCCTCCTGGCCTAGATAGCTATTTTCGGTTTCCAAACAATATGGTGCACAGTTATTTCTATTAGGTATTAGACATGACGAAGTTCGCAGAACCGATTCGGCTCGGAGTAATTGAGTACCCTTAACCGAATCATGTCTCGAGGGCTTAAGTTATTTAACACTCAAATATGTTTAAATTTTCTTTTAAAAACATAATCAAGTTAGTTAGTTAAACATTCAACGCTTAAACTAATTCACTAAGTATAAGCCATATTTTAATTAATGTTTTTTTATGTATAACATACTTTCCGTTTTCTTAAAAACTGATAAAATAAAAAGTTTGTTATCTTTTAGACGTTATCTTTAATAATATCTATCTATATATATAAAACTCTTTGTCCTGACTGACTCACTGACTGACTGATTGACAGACATATTTATCAACGTGTAGGCCAAACGGTAAAAGATAGAAAGATGAAATTTTCACACAACATAGCCGACAAAATTTGATTGTGTAATATCGTGCGAGCTTAGACCTGTAAGTTGGTCAAATTCGGGGTCAAAGTCCAGATAATTGCTTAGTATGTTTTTTAAGATGTTTCTTAAGATATCTCAACCAAAATCTCTGTCTCTTACATTCTGTCCATTTTAAAGCCAGAATACTATACCAAATAGCTGTCATAGAAAAATATGGGATGCAAATTAACCTTTAGTATAAAAAACTTTTTTTGTTTCTTAAGATATCTCATCCAAACTCACAGATTGGTCAAAGTCAGATTATTATATCATATTGTCATCTGTCATAGAAACAATTCGATGCAAATTAACCTTTAGTATAAAAAACTTTTTTTGTTTCTTAAGATATCTCAATCAAACTCACACAGTACTTAATATGGTTATCCGAAAAATGGGGAGATTTGAGGAGATAGTACAGATTTTCTGATCAATTAAAAAGAAAAAAAGGGCTAAAACTTCTTTAAGGCCAATTACTGCAGAAACTTCATCAGTATCCCAACTCAAAGGTTTGACCTGTGAGTTGATTGTCGGACGGCATAATAGGTGTGTTTTTTTTTTGTTAAATACTTATTAATGTCAGTCCTTTAAAGAGTTTCCCCTATGAAGATTTCGTTTTTATTGAATCCAATCAACCTCTACAAATAGATGATTTAATCAATTCTTTAAAATTAGCTTGTTGAGATTCCCTTTCAGTCGTGAAATTGTGGTACATCCACAGAACACAATGCTCCAATACAGTACAATATGTGAACCTGCAGCAACTGTCATCTAGATTTCCTTGACATTAATAGGAGGGAGAAATATTTGTCAATAAGCTAGAAATTCGAGAAAGGGATCTGGTCAGGAGCCTGGTCAATATTATAAGATAATCGGTGCGGGCAACAATAATTTTGTGGGCAAGCAAGTGAAATTGATGCGGTTGGACGTTTGCATTTCTTTTTTTAGAGGGATCTCTTTCGAGGGATCTAGGTGCGCACTTCCTGTCTTGTTTTCCATTGCTTTGCTTTGGTTTCCCTTGCTTATCTTTTTGTCATAATCGATGGTAAATGCATTATTTGTTTGCCCAAAATAGAGCACTGAGGCGTATCAGCTGCACGAAAAGAGTTTCAGTTTGCCGATTCAACACATTGATGGATATTATTTGATATTGGACTCAAGATGGGAACCAAGTAAGTAACTCTGACTCTCCGAACCAAATAGCCAATAACATACGAGAGTTGAATGTGAGCTATTGTGCGGATTGTGAGCCAGGATAATTAGTTTAGGGGTTTTCCGGCATATGATGTGACAAAAGCGCGACTGTACAACTCCCTCTCAATACTCGATCCCGTCCTAATGATCATTGGTTCCGGTCAGCATTGGCATTGGCTACTCTTGTCTACAATACAATTAGCCGCAAGTTGCCAGTTGATTAATTAATCGTTTTCTTCTGGCACATTTGCATTTGGCAACCAAGTCTGTTCGCTTCATGTTGCGTTTTCAGTCATTTGAGGCGCTCAATTTTACAACGCATAATTAGAAAGGACTGAAACTGGAAATGGAAATAGAAATGGAAATGGGTCTGGGACCACTTACTGTGGAATTGTTATGGGCACACGAGCCACTGGCATTGCCACATGAGGACTGTCACTAATTGTTGACTGAAGAAGAAGATCAGTTGCCACAGTTAGTTCATGGGAAATACAGACGCAAGCTCTCCTCTGATGATATTACTATCACTTGCCGTGTGGCGATTGCTTCGATTTATGCACTGAAAAAAAATACCACTTTTTAAAGTCAAGAACATTCATCTTAAATATTTTGTTCTTGAAATAAGAATATTTTAAGGCTAAATTACTAAAACTTAGAATATCAATCTTGAAAATAATCGGGGTGCAACAGAAATCGCTTTCGCTTGAATTTCACTTAAATTTCATACAAATTTAAGTGAAATTCAAGCGAAAGCGATTTCTATGGCACCCTAGAATAAGTTCTTAATATAAGAATAAAATTCTCAAATTTAAATATTTTGTTCCATTTTAAGACCAAATTACTAAAACTAAGAATATTATTCTAAAAAATCTTAAGCTCTTAATATAAGAATAAAAATCTTATATCTTAGATCTTTTTCTCTTAGCAGCAACACATTTTTTTAAACTTAGAATTCACAACTGGTTCTGGCGTTTCAAAGATGACGTTAGGCTTGGATCGCTGATCAAGTCATCACAACGGTATAGCGGTAAAATGATAAGAAGCTTAATCTTTATTTGAGATTTTTTGTCTTGAGTATTCTAAACTTTTTGGTCTAAAAAATAAGAACATGTAATCTTAAAAAAATAATTAGTTTTATTCTTATACTAAGATATGTGGTCTTGAAAATATTAGAATTTATGATTTTAAAAATAAGAACTTGTTTTTAATTGTAATGTTCTTAGAATGAAGATATGTTTTCTTAATTCAAGATTTTCGTGTTCTCGACGCATTTGTAGACCAAAGTTCTTAGTTCTGAGACCAAATCTAGATTTTAGATCCTTTTTTTATCAGTGTATATACCACGAGTATTTTACTAAACAAATGGACCCGAGTTTGTTGTCAAATTTCAGCTCAATCGGTTCGGCTCGGTTCGGTTCGGCAGGAGACGAGTTACTTGGGGTTTGACTGCGAGTCATTTATCATACAATAGCTGCAAAAAAGGCCGACTCATGGTTAAGTGGAATGCAGCTTAATGAGCCCAGGCAGGCGCTGGGCACAATGTCCAGTGTGGTCAGCAGCTGAAACCCGGAACGGCACGGGACGAACACACTATCTGGACATGTGTTTATGCACAGTGAAAGGATTCGGATGCGGATTCGTTGCCAACTCGTCTGCATTGAATAAACAAACGCCGCAAACACATCCTCATTAATCTCGAGGGGGCGTATTCGGAACTCGCGCTCGCCTGGCGTGAATGAAGTCTTTGGGATTGGGTTTGGGTTTGGAAATGGGCTCTGTATATGCACAACTCTAATACACAACATATTGTAACTTTATGTAGGGGAAAACGAAAACAATTCGAGACGAACGAAGAAAGAAACGAATACAAAAACTTGAGAGTTTCTGCTGTTGTTGTTTTTCTAACATTGAATGAAACATTTCCGATTTTGGAATCTATTCGGCCCAAAACTAACATGGACAACTACAGATATTGAGTGGGCACGTGTTTCTCTTGGTCTCCGCTGTCGCCTCCGTCGTCTCGATGGACTCGATGGATCAACAATGCATACAAACGATTTGTTTTTCTATGACCAACAAGGCCCTTTGGGCAACTCGGAAATTTACTGCCTGCGTTTGTTTTACGGTTTCGAAATAAATATTTGTTTTTATTTGCTTAAGCGCAAAATTTGTGCCGTCTTCTTGGTAAGGTAACACATCCACACAGGCGCCAATGGCATGCTCCGTGTGCCCTGCACCGAGTGCCTCACTATCTGTCCCTTAAGCCTTTACAGCTGCGCATTCTCATTCATTCTCTCCCATTTGACCGCTCTCACATCCACACGCCTCAAACAAATTGCAGAGCTCGCCGTTTGTCTAACTGATAGTGCCCTTAAGCGAAGCTTTTAAAACTCAACAATATACATAGGTACATATTAGAGGTCTGCATGGCTGCATTCAAAACGCCAAATGAGACATTCATGCTCAAATGAATTAAATGAGTTCAGCCGCGTCTCACCATGAAATGAATGAATTGAATAAATGAATTCAAACCGAAAACTTCACATTCAAAAAAGGCAGAGTGAATTGAATGACAAAATAACCGAAAAAATCGAGTGAGGGGGATAATTGCCTTATTTTTTGTTTCTTTTCATTTAACCCATTTTTGCCGCGATAAAAAAAGTATTGTGTCCATCGTTGAAAACTACTTTTCTAGGGAAATTGGGACCTTTTAAAATCGAATATGAGGCTTAATTAATTTTTTTTTGTTAATATGGGATGACCATATGCTGTTCAACTGGTCGAACAGCGGCAGAAAATGGGTTAAGGTAAAATCTAGAAATTTTGTGATATCCAATTTTGTAACGAACAATATTAACTATAACATATAAATTATTAAAAACATAGAAATAAGTTGCATTCTGAGTACTCTGAAAATCTTTGCATCATTCATTTTATTCGTTTCTTGTTCACTCGATGCCGTTCATATGAGTACTCAAATTAATGTCAAAAATTAGTATTCAACCGATGAATTCTCCACACTCATTTACAGAGTTCAGCGTTTGTCTGATAGACAACGCATTCAAGTGCAGCTCTAAAAGCCCGACAATAAACGCTTGATGAAAGCTTCTGGCAATGTACAATCATAGACAAAAGTGTTGGCAATAAAACATATTTTTTACATAAATTTCTGTAAATATTAATTTTGTTGAATTATTAAGATTAATTGTTAGATTTTAGTAAATTAAAAAAACACTTTTTTGACATTAAAAAAATAATGAATAAAAAAAGTTATTTTAAAAAAAAAAATTATATGGTTGAATCGGGCCGGGCTCGGGCCGGGCCGGGCCTCTTGAAATTTGACCGGGCTCGGGCCGGGCCGGGCCTCTTGAAAATTTGACCGGGCCGGGCCTGGACCGGGCCAGAAAGACTTATTTCGGGCCCGGGCCCGGGCCTTAAAAGGAGGCCCGTGCCCATCTCTAATTCTGAGTACTATGAAAATCTTGTTTCATTTGTTTCTCGTTCACTCTATGCCGTTCATCAAGCTTAAAAGCAATTAGAGCGGGCAAATGGATCGACAGTAATGGCGCTTTTAAGTTTTTTAGCAATGTAATCGCCTTAAAGTATGTAACGGATATCTCAAATTCCTGGTCTAGACCAGAGTCCTTCCCGCTTGTCGGTGTAACTGAACAATGGAATTTTTTTCAGAATTTATTTTCAGAATTCATTTGTACACTTGAATAAAAATATTATTTATTTAATTTTAAATGAACGCTGAAAATTGTAATGTACAAAATTTACTTGAGAGGTGTAAACACAAAGAAAAAATTTTGTATTAGTGAATCGTATTGTTTTGTGAAGTTTAGTCAATAGAAAGATCTCATATTTCTTACAGATAGACCCCGATACTCATAATGTTATTATATATGTATGTACGTATGTGTATTATTACTTTATTGCATTTGCAAGCACTGCAAGAATAAACTTATTATTTGTTGTGCTAGTCAAGATAAGGATTAATTATTATGAGGCAGTTCTCATATATGTGTATGTACAGCAGTATTTGTGAAACAATCAATTTATTTATACAGTTTCTTTAAAATAACCAATTCAAGTCCTACGATGTGTTGCGTAACTAACGACATAAAAAGGGGAAAAGAACCAATAAAAAACCGCGATTCCTTTGTAGAGAAAGAGTCCATTGTGTTTGCTGTGGCTTCTGTGGTTCAGCGACATTTGCATAAGCTAATTGCATTGTATTTAACGGGAAAGGGAATCGAGGCTAGGCCACTCAGTTGATAGGGTGCTCGGTAGTGTCCTGGCTGTGGATTAGACTAATTTTTAAATGGAATTTCAAGCTGTTCGGTTCACACGTTGGCCTGTGCCGAGCTGTGGGCGTGTGCGTGCCAAGGATTCCACACATACACATGTATGTATACATATATGTGTGTACATAGATAAGAATACGTATCTGTTCGACTCAACTCGGAATTGAAGACACGGGCGATGGGTCGCGCAGCATGACGAAAGGTAAATTTTGTAAACAATTGTGCTAATTAAGCCAGCCCAATAAAAATCGGCTCATGGGCGGCTCAGTGCGTTGGCCGGTAGATTGTGAAGCTGGTTCAGATCCTCAGGTCTCGCTCAATATACATATTGAGCACTTGAACTAAATCCGGTAGCTTAAACGAGTTAAAGGAACTTGAACGGAACTTAATCCCATAAATTTGGGAAAAATACAATTTTAATCAGGTTAATTCGTGTGTAGCGCGCCTGTTGCATGGCTTTCGTCCAGAAGATGCTCTGCTGCTTCTGACGCAGGTAGGATTCGAGACGAAGGAAAGGATTAGCCCAGACTGACAGGATTTAGGAGAGCAGTTGTCGTGGTGCCCCGATTATGAATGCGCGCCTGCGACATTTTAATTTAATCTCAGATTACGCTCAAGACAACCGGGGAGCGAGCCCCGGATCAGGCGCGTACTTAAGATTAGGCCACCAGTTTTGCTCGTATATTGCCAAATACTTCCAGAATAAGTTCCAATTTATTGTTATGCGCTGCTTATTGCTAAAGTTTCGCTCAAATCCGGCGATTACCACTAACAGCAACAGTTACAGTAACAGTCACAGTTCGGGTAGCGAAATTACTACATATATGTACACCAACCATACTTACATATACCGACTACATATATGAGTACCATGCCCACATTCATTCCCAGCTTAGGCAAATTTGTAGGTCAATTGAAAAATCACTTGAGCAGCCTGATCAGCGGGATTATCAGCTCTACATTTTTGAGCTCGACTAGCTCTCTCGGCCAGCGATCAAGCCCCCTTAAAGCCAGAACTTTTTCAATGGGCGCGATGTTGCCTCTATGATCACGATGATCAGAGGATGACTATGATGAAGTATCACTATGATCAGAAGATCATTATAATCTTCATATGAGGACTTACTTCAGCAGTCCGATCAGCGGGATTATCAGCTCTACATTTTTGGGCTCAAGCCCCCTTAATGCCAGAACTTTTTCTATGGATTCAATGGGCGCGATGTTGCCACTATGATCACGACGATCAGTTGATGACTATGATGAAAGTATCACTATGATCAGAAGATCATTATAATCTTCATATGAGGAATTACTTCAGCAGTCCGATCAGCGGGATTATCAGCTCTACATTTTGGGCTCGACTAACATAGCTCTCTCGCCCATCGATCAAGCGCCCTTAATGCCAGAATTTTTTCTATGGATTCAATGGGCGCGTTGTTGCCTCTATGATCACGATGATCAGTTGATGAATATGATGAAAGTATCACTATGATCAGATCATTATAATCTTTAAATGCAGAATTACTTCAGCAGTCCGATCAGCGGGAGTATTAGATCGATATTTTTAAGCCATGCCAACTCTAGAGGCCACGATCAACGATCGCCTAAAAGTCAAAACTTTTAGCATTCCAGTACTGGACGCATTTACTCGTATCACTATGATTAAAAACCCAAAATCACATATAACGCCTTCAAAGTTGGACACGTGCTGGGCAGACGCTGGGCATGTGATCATCAAACGACTGATCGATCGTGCCGCCTCATAAAGGATTATGGCGATGAGCAAACACAATTTAAAATTCCCCTACCCAGTTGGCAGTTTTTGTGATATGTCAACAGTGATAAAGGTATGCGCGGCTGCTGGCGAATCGGATGAAATCAGGGTCCTCGATCGGCACGATCGGGGAAAATCAGCAAGGGGTTGAAACCAAGCCCCATACATTTGTATTATTCTCACCTGCCCATGTTGTTGATGCTTTCCCATTGGAGTGTGCGCTACACGTGGCCAACGACACACACAGAAAGATAGATGGATAGAGAAAGAGAGAGATAAAGAAAGAGAGAGAGAAATATACACACAATTGGCTGTTGGCACACGATCGACCTTTTGTGCGGTTAACGCCCGCCCGTTGTTTGTTGATCATCTTCGAGTTCTCTTGACATTTCGCCTGAATGCCTGTTTGATCTCTTTTTTAAGAATACAAGCTATTGTCCTGTCCATTCTTTTTGCAATATGATTACACGGAGATGATGTTGTTCGCTTATGGATTATCGTGATTGCAGCATGTTTAGCCCTTGCCTCAAGCGTTATGCATCATTATTTGACTTGACATGCGGATAGATCTTGCGATCTATTCTTGATAAACATAAAGAAATAAGGAGGTCCACAACCAACAGCTATGCAATTAGATTTTGTGTTTCCTCTTAACGATCAGTCCCCGTGGAATGGAGCTTAGCATGGCCACACAATTAAAAACAAAACAGAAATTCCATTTGTATTCGAAAATCATAACTATGCAGGGCAACTCCATTTTGTGGTTTGCAGATGATGAGTTCTGGTTAAGCAAGGGTTGTTCCAACACCGAAGGGGGTTGAAATTGCCGCATGGCCCACGATCAACGGGGTTGCGTTTCATTCTCATAAGTATTCATGCAATCAACCCTAAATCCGAGCGCACGTGTCAAAAATTAAACAAAATGTTTGACAATTTAGCCAGACCGATTCTCTGTCCATTCACATAGTTAGTAAGCCCATAAGGTCAAAGGTAAAGTGTTCATCAATATGAAAGCACTCTCTAGGATCTGAGAAACTTTAAAGCAGCGGTGGGCACGCAAGGGCTCCGGGAGCTACCAGCTGCTCCCGAATTTAGATTTCGTGCTCACCGCTGCTTTAAAGCATTAATTTCATAATTTTCGATAACTTCATCACTTAATCACTATTCGTAAGCCCGCAAAATAGTCTTAACAGGTTGTAAATTCAAATAATGCAGATCTCACAGACTATGTATAATAACAAAACAAAAAGAAAAAGTATTTAATCTTGGGCACTCCAAAAATTGGATACCAAATCAGAACGCTGTGCTCAAATTTTGACCGATCGGTAATTAAAAGTAATATGTTTGTCTTAATCTCTAAGAATATTTAAAATATCTCACGAAACATTAAAGTTGTTTATAGTACTAATAACTTAAGCCCAAACAGGGAACCGAGTTTTAAATCGAAAGTTAATAAACGCATCAAAAAAAGAAGTGAATTGACAATTAATCTGTTATTTATTACGATTAATGAAGCATTCTCAATTTTTTTTTTTGAAAAGTAAATTTAAATTCAGAATACACTAGTACTTTTAATTAATCTTATTTCCCGATGCTCATGCATTATTAATTCATTACTTCGTTCAAAAAACGTTCTAATGTATGTACATCTATTGTTTAGTTCGTTCATCAAAAATTTAAAAACTGAGCTTAATTCAGACTCCAGTGAATTGTCGGTTTTCTCATGAAACTCAATTTATCTAACTCGATTAATCATCATAAACAATAATCGAATGAATATCTCGTCTCTTTTCATAAAATTGTTGACTTTTCGATATTTTTTACATTCCTTGCTAAATTAATAAAATTATATGACAAATTAAAGCTATATTATTCTAGCTTTTAAAATATTGTATCTGTAACAACTAAGATTGCTATGTCTCACCTGTTCCATTACAGGTCCTAAGCAAATTTTTATTTACTTTACATTTGCTAAAGTTAAGGGATCAACATATTTGTGTTAATCCAAATTAAAATGAAGAATATTGTTTTTTACTTTTGCATGAAGCAGAAAACTATTTCTTTACACTCAGAGTTCGAAAAAGATTATTTTCGATTTGTTGGCAAAATCGCAAATCGGCGTATCACAGATTTGAAATACCACAAAAAAAACCTCTTTACGAGGTAAAAGTCTAGTGACGAAAACATTTTCATGCCCCAAAATTTCTGATATCCAATTTTGTGACGAATAATATTAAGTTTTACATATAAATTATTTTAAACAAAATTTTGGCACTCGGCACATTGCGCTAAAATGTATCAATTCTTCATACCAAATAAAACTCACTGTTTTGCGCAGTGCCGAATGCAAAAATTTTGCTTAAAATAATTTAT
>JBAMBJ010001763.1:0-15277 GCA_037043495.1 Drosophila recens | reverse complement strand
GAATTTTTCGCAAATGCGTATCAGAGGCGCATCCATATATTTCAATGCCATATTGCCAAGTTGGCGCTATTATTTGTTTATAGATTAAAATCTTATTTGAGCGTGATAGTCGCGATTGAGCGTTTAAAAGCCAATTGTATTTGGTAATTTTTGAGTTAATTGATTTTTGTGTCACATGTATGTGATGTGACCAAATTAATTTTCTGTCCAAGTGAAGACCAAGATATTTTACATGATTATCAGCTGGTATTTTAATATTATTAAGCGAAACGTCTGGCCAAACTATTCGATTTTGAAGTGATTAATTGGCCCAAATTTGAAATTTGGCAAGATGACGCTCCATATAATTGGTAATGTATGAAAAGTGGCCACTTATTAAAAAGGCCGCATCATCAGCATAAGTTGCTGTGAGTGTATCACTAGCGTTATATTGAATTGTATCATGCGTCGTTGGCATATCATGTGTGAAAATGTTATAAAGCAGTGGCGCCAATACGCTACCCTGCGGTACACGGCCAATATTGGCCGTACACTCGAGTATGCCACGATCTTTGACAGTAAATGAGCGATTAGAAAGGAATGATTTAAGTATTTCATATAATGAATGTGTGATATGTGTATGCAATTTGTACAGGAGACCGTCGTGCCAAACGCGATCAAAAGCCTGGGCAACATCGATAAATACGCCCGATGTGCTCATACCCCGATCAAATCCTGTATTAATATGATGTACAATACGATGTATTTGCTGTACAGTGCTATGTCCCTCACGGAAACCAAATTGATGGTCAGGTATTAAATTGATCGTATCTATTTCATCGCTCAAACGAACAAAAATAATATGTTCAAAGAGCTTTGAGATTGATGGGAGTAGACTGATCGGTCGATAGTTTGATAAATTTGATTAGGATTTTCCACCATTTTTTGGTATCATTGTGACTGTGGCAAGTTTCCAAGCCGATGGAAAATAGCGTAAACGCAAAAGGCAATTGAAAAAATGTAAAAGAAACATAATTGCTCTGTGTGAAAGTGATTTAAGGATGAAATTATCAATCCTATCATTGCCTGGTGCCTTATTCAGTTTCAATTGTTTAATTGCTGATTTTATTTCATTGAATGTTACATGTCGTATTTTCGAATTTGTGTCGTTGTTGTTGTTGTTGTTGTTGTTATTATTATTGGTAATATTAGTAATATTTAAATTTGCTAATTTTATCATTTGTACATGTTCGCTTGGACTGAAATTAAAAGGTTTAAATCTATTTTCTAATTCATTGGCAAAGGCTTCAACTTGCTGGCTAGCAGTTAGACACCAATTACCCTGTTGATTACGTACAGGCACATGCATATGGGGCTGCTGTTTTAGACCCTTGCATGCGCGCCACAAGTTAAAGTCACCCTTTTTATTTGGATCAGCGTTTGTAAGAATATTATTGAAATGCTCAGATCGACAATGTTGTAGCAATTGTTTTAATTGACGACTCGTTTGCTGCCATGCTAAACGATCATCAAAATGTCTGGTTCTGGTATAGCGTTTTCTTAGACGACGTTTTAAGCGTATCATCTCCATGATTTCGGCCCTAATCGGTGGGCGCGAGACGTCCGATGGAGGGCGTTGTCGAGTTGGAAATTTCTTTGATGATGATGATGATGCAACACTTGCTGCTTCATATATTTTATTTGTGAATGCATTTAATATATCATCTGCATCCTCTGTGGAGCGAATTTCAAAATTTAAATGCACATTATTATTTAGATATTTGCAAAATTTTTTAAGATTAGAGAAGCGCGTTAGGAGTCGGGCATTTTGATAATTTGTTAAATTCGAACAAACGGATAGGTCAATGATCAGCGGAATGTGATCGCTAGACAAGTCCATTTGTCGATACATTTTCAAATGTTGTGGTGATATACCATTGAATATTGCAAAATCTATAACGGATGGAATATTATTGTTGCCGGGGAAATGCGTTGGTTCACCAGTGGATAGAATATTGTAATTGTTATTGTTTAATATGAAATTTGAAATTAATTTGCCACGCGGGCACCTACGATAATTGCCCCAAAGGCGATCTTTCGCATTCCAATCACCGCCGATCAAGCAATTGGGACCGATTTTATTAAAGAAATTATCATACATTGATTTTGTTATTGGATATTTAGGGCCCGGTGGCCAATAGCATGCGACAATGCTAATTGGGCCGAGCTCAGTTTGCATTGAAATACTTGCAGCTTGAACATAACTCTCTGATACTGCTGGAAGTGGTAAAGTTCTGGATACAATTATGGCTGCACCGCCGATATAAAGTCTAGAATTTTTGTATTTGCAGTTATTATATTATAACCAGGTATATGAATGTATGAATTATTATTAAAATGCGTCTCACACGTCTAACGTTATATCGATGTGATTTGTAGAAAGAAAATAGATAAGTTCGTCGATTCGACGCGAAATGCCATTTGCATTCCAAATGCATAAACGTATGCCAATCATTCAATGGCCGTTTGACAGGTAATTTTCACGTTAACCAAATCAATAATAATAGTAATAATAATATTAATATTAGTATTGATATAGGCGACGGAATAAATTATTAATTGTAAGCCTGCTGTCGCAATGACAGAAGCATAATCAATAATAATAATAACATTATTGTTATTTTGTTGCAGTGGAAATGGCGATGACGATGCCGATGTCGATGCCGATGCCGATGCTGATACATCATATTGATGTTTTAATTTCTTTTTCTTTTTCTTGGTCTTGGCCCTGGTCATGATTGTTTATTTATTTATAATAATATAATATGCATGCATGCATCGCACTATTGTTATTATTATTCAATTTTCAGTTGACGTTTTTTAAGCAATTAAATAAATAAATTAACTTAACTGTTTTGATGTATGATTATGTGATGTGATGTGATGTGATGTGTGATGTATGTATGTGATGTATGTTGTATGTTGTATGTTTCTCGATTCTTCTCGATTCCACACGGACAGCAAAAGCAAAATTGAGTCAAAATTGAGTCAAAATTCCAGCAGCGCATATATATATTTATATATGTATATACACATACACGACACTGCACTGCACTGCATGTACAGCACACTGACTGACTGCGACTGCAAAATGAACTGCACTGCACAATGCACAATGTACAATGTAATGCACAATGTAATGCACGATATCAAAGTTATATTTTATAAATTATTCAACTCCCGTTTGCGATAATTTCGTTTACACATTTTCAACTGCATGCGCATGCGCATATTCAATGCCTATTTTCTTCGACTCTTCGACTGAATGTTCGCAACTCCCAACTGAACTGTACTGTCATCAACTGCTCAACTCCCTCTCAACTCGCAACTCAACTGAATGCCCATTACTCTAACAATATACCATTCTTGTTTTCTTGTTGTAGAGCTGTGCATTGTTGTTGTGGATCCTGGGGAACACAACTGCACAGCCCCTAAGATTTGTGGTGCTGGTGTTCGCGATGGCCTTGCAGGTTGCAGGTTGGCGGTGGCCAAAGCGGGTGTGTATGTGTGGCTTCAGCGCAGAACGTAGTACAGTTTTGAAACGTGCACTCGTCACATATAGCGCCTTTGAGCCGTCAGGTGTGAATGTATTAGTATTAATGCCAAGGGATTGTGTTGAAACAATGCGATACTGGTTGCCAACCACTGGCCGAGTATCCATGCCAGGTATGATGTGCTGCTCCAGTCCCTTTGGCGTTTAGCTGGAGCAATAGTTGTCGTGTTGGCCGTGTAGAAGTAGCCGGTGTGAGTAGTATGTTGAATTGGCTGTATTGTAGCCGGTGTGAGGAGTGTGTCGAAGCCGGTGAGAAGTTTATGTTGAAGCCGGTGAGAAGATTATGTCGAAGCCGGTGTAAAGAGTATGTTGTGGCCGGTGTGATGTCGTTGGACTGGCTGTATTGTAGCCGGTGTGCAGTGTATGTTGTTGCTAAAAAGAGAAAGAATTGATATTGAGATTAGTATAAATGTTGAGTGTTTGTTTCTTAGGAATTTGCGGCAGTGATTCCAAGGCGATAACGGTACAAGCGAACAAGTAGGGACGTTCAGTTTTGCAATGAGTCATATAGACTGATGATAAAAATAAAGTATTCGTATAATGCCGGATCTAATGGGCTGTAGGTGATGCATATAACGATGAATGGACGGTAGATGATGTGATTTACACGGACGGTTAGATGCTCCTGCGGGCGTATTATTCGATTATATCGATGACGTCGACGTGTTGTATTATATAGTATGGTGCATGTATTATTAGTCATAAAATGATTTTCATACATATAATTGGTATTGTTGATATTACTGCTTCTATCGAGCGTGTTAGTATTAGTGTTTGTGTGCATGGTATCAATACTGGTGGTGCTCTGAAGTAGTTGAATATGTCGGGAGATGCGGTAGATAATCCCGATCCTTGCGATAATTGTATTATTTCGCGTCGGTGATGAGGTGCATTTACGACGACGACGAATTATGATGCGGGTGACAGTGACGTTTGTGATTGCCGAGATGCACGAGGTGTTGCGTATCGAGGTGCACAGCCTCGATAGCAGGTGCAATATGGTAAGAGTAGACGGGCGCCGTCGATGCTGACGATGCTGATGTTGGCGATAAAGATCGCTGCATGACTGGTAAGCGCGACGAACCATAGTTGATGCTGTTGTTATTGTTGTTTTGATGTTTTATGACTGTCGGTGAGTTTTATGTTGTGATTACTTTTTGATTTGAGAAAAAAGTATTTTATGTACATGTACGTGTACGTTGTGTGATTTTAGCTAAGATAATTGCCATTGCCAATACTAGTTTCTAATTATTTAATTTTTACTCTAAGTTGTAAATTCTAATTCGGATGCATGCATGTTGTTTTTCCCTTTTCCTATTTCCTATTTCATATTTCCTTTTTTTCACCCAGAAGTGGGAGTGGGAGTAGGAATGGAAGTGGGTGTAGGAATGCGATTAAGTATTTCTAATATAATACGCATTTGTGTTTGTATATCGGCAATTGCCTCTGAATGCTTTTGCAGAAATTTTACTATCAGTGGATAATGATTTGCCGCTGATGCAGTTTGATTTGAATTATTAATGTTAACAATTCCTGATACTCATTTGTGTTCAAGTTTAAGTTTGTGTTTGTGTTTGTCGTCATCGTGTTCATTGTGTTTGCCATGTTTGAGGGCTTAGTTTGATTTGTTGTTTGTTCTTTCTGTTGTTGTGGCCAAGATTGGGATCGTTGACGGCGATTTGCCTGACTAATGGTGCATTTACACTAGTTGATAAACAAGCCAACGTTGATATCAACTTAGTCAATCTAGTGTGAACAGCTGTCAACTTGATCAACTGTTGCGTTGACAGGAGATTGACAGTGCGAAACACATCAATTGTTGCTGAATGTAAACATATAGGGTGTTCACTTGACCCTTGCAGCGTTGCAGATTGCAACTTTGCAATACACACTGCGTGAACACCGCTTAACGTTGCAACGGGTTGCACATATTCACAGTAGGCTGTTTTTTGTTAACAGTTTGTTTAATTGTGCTTGGATTGGCTGGATTTATAAAGATAAAAATACCATTTCAAAGCTTTAGAAATATGATCTGTGATGAAAGAGCAAAGAAACTCATTCGTGAAATAAAGAAAATAGAAGGTGTCTAGAGCTTGTTTTTTAAATAAGTAGTTGCACAAAAATGTTCATGCTCTTAACATTCGTGGATGTATAGTATATTGACTAGACAAAGCTAAATCGAAGATTGGTGAGATTATGGATGACTTTGTTGACGATGTCGTTCTATCAAACAAATTCAGTTTGACTTTTGATTTCAACGGCCATTAATCAGCTCTCGATAATTTCTTTAGCACTAAAATACACCAAATATACTCAAATATACTGAGCATCGATATACGATTTCGACTTTTTTATCGAGCTTTCCACATCTTTATTTTGTGCAAACATGAAAGACTTTTCGTATACATAGGGGAGGGTCTAGCATTGTTGCAAGAAATTTTTCTGTGCAAGCTGTTGTTGTGACAAGTTGCACACTTGCAATCTGAAACGCTGCAAGGGTCAAGTGAACACCCTAATAGTGTAAACACTTTGTGTCAACAGTTAAAGACACAATCGGCGCGTTGACAACTCAAAATTGAGTTGAGCTCGTGTTCATTCTTTTGCTTTGTGTTGACAAACTTTATGTACAGATTAGACTGGCAACACTTCGCTCGCCATCCGATTTAATTAATGTTGTCTGTTTTTTTCAACTGTGCAATCTATAAAAATCAAAAATTAATAATAAAAACCTATTTAAAAATACATTTTATATTATATATTTTCTTTATATACATAATTATTGAACTTTTGCTCTTGCTCTTCTTCATCCTCAATAGCTAAAATCAAAATTACTGCTGCCGTAATTTTTCCTTTTTTAGCTGCTGCCATTGTACTCATTTTATCTTAAAGTAAACAAATTACATAAGAATTAACTTTAAAATACATATGCATGAGTACTTAGCACTCTTTTTACTTTGCGGAATTAACAATACACACAATATCGATTAAAATCACTTTCGATACATCCACAATACCGATGTCAACGAAAAATGCATTAGCAACGTGAACTTCAACGAATGTTGTTATCAACTAGTTTAAACTACTCTCAACTTCAATATCAACGCGTTGGCAACTTGCGCGTTGCTCAACTCGAAAATTAGTTGGCAACCCGGTTTTTTTGTCAACTCTATCAACTAATGTAAACACAACAAATGCGTTGACGTTGGATATCAATTGTTGATATAGCTAGAATTGACGCTGCATCAACTAGTGTAAATGCACCATAACGTTCCGTTGTTGTTGTTGTTGTTGTTGTTGTTTTGTAGTATGTTGTGTCTTTGTCTGTGATTGTGATTGTGTTTGTCTTTGTTTTTGTGATTGTGATTGATTATATAATTTGCTATTAAGCAGTTTCAATAAGTAGGGGCAACCGCCGAAATTGGCCGTATGATTGCCAGAACAATTACCGCATTTAGCAGGTAGCATATTTGATTTTTGACAATCTTTAGTCAAATGTTTAAGTCCGCATTTAACGCAGACAGGCTCGCGATGGCAATAATTACCAGTATGATTGTATTTTTGACACCGTCGACACTGCACCAATGATCCGGCCCTGTTGCGCCACTCAACACGCACCGAATATTGGCACAATGTTGCAATATCAAATATTTTGGAATTATTTGAACCGTTCGGTTCCAGTTCAATAAAGTGAAGATTGGGTGCGAAAAGTCCGGTGCCGGTTTTATTTTTAAAAACCGGCAAATAAACACTTCGCACCGAAAAGCCAAGTTTAATTAATTCATCTTGAATACGCTTAATGGGCGTTGAAAAGTGTATGCCTCTGATGGCAATACGTATTGATCTTTCCGTACGTGGCTGGTATGTGTGATATTGTGTATTTTTTGAATTAAAGAAACGTATTAACGAACGATAAAAGTCTGCAGATTCACAATGGAATCGAAGTAAATTCGGTCCACCGATTTTTATGATGTATCCCGTGCTTGGGATAATCTTATTGATTTGTCCAGTCAATTCTAGAAAGTCGCCTGAGTGATTTATCCAGATTTGTGGGACTCTAGGTAGGGATGCTCTTGTACACAGCAAAAAAATGCCGTTCTAAAATCAAGCCTAAAATACTTAATTTCAGCCTGCATTTTTTAAGTATGTTTCCAGGATTAAACTGAACAATCAAGCCTATATCGGGATTAAAATGGGAAAATATGCCCAAATTACTTGATTCTCTCTCGGCCTCTCTCATTTCAACTGGTTCGGTGGCTCAGTGGTTAGAGTCGCCGACCTGTTTGAAAAAAACCTGGGTTCGATTCCCCCCAGTCAATTGCATTCAAACATTCTCTTCATTAAAAAAAAAATTTAAAAAAAAAAACAATAAATAAAAAATGTTTAAAAAAAAATTTAAATAAAAAATGTTAAAAAAAAATTAAAAAAAAAGTTACAAAATTGAAAAATAAAAAGTTTAATAATAAAAAAAAATTAAAAAAAATAAAATAAAAAAAATAAAAAACGAGTGTAAAAAAAAAATCTTAAAAAAAAATTTAAAAAAAAGTTTAAATGAAACAAAAAACATTATTTTTTTTAGCCTGAATTTAAGAATTTTAGGATTAAATTCGGGATTGAAAAAATCAAGTATTTCATACTTGGTTTAAGCAAATCCGAGATTACCCCACTTCTGACATCGTTTCGGATTGAATCCGGGCTAAATATCCCGGATTTTTTTCTGTGTAGCATTAGTTTGATTTGTTGTTGTTCGTTGTGGTGGTGGCGGTGGTGGTGACGGTGGCGGTGGCGGCAAGCTAAGTGTAGCATTTGCCCTAGCCACAGGAACAGCAATAACTGCTGTATCGTCATCACTATATATTTCAATTGTTTCCATATTATCATTGTCATTGTCATTGTCCATATTATCATTATCATTTTCATTCTTATTTTCATTGTCAGTGGCAGTATTGTTTGCGGCAAAATTTCTGCCTGCGTCTACCTGCTCTGTGCGTGAGCTATAAGATTTGGCGCGTGTCACAATGCGCGAAACATTGCGTCGCTTCTCTCTCATATAGTGCGTATTGGATGAATGTTTTTGTTTTAATTTTAATTTAAATGTTGTCAATTTGACAGCCGTTGTTTGGCCAGAATTTTTGTTTGTTTCATAGTCATTGTTGTTGTTGGTATTTAAATTTAAATTTGAATTAGTAGAATGTTGCGTGTATGCAAATGTTGGTGAGAGCGATGTATTTGAGACAACGGACGAGCCTGTACTCAAAATTATACCCAAATTTGGGCTAAAATTACTACCTGAAGTGTCTGAAGTGTCAACGGCAGAAGGCGACATCTCAGAGGATGCAATTTGAGCAAACGTTTTTGTTTGTGTTTGAAAGTTATTTTCTGCTATTGTTGTTGTTGTTGTTGTAGTAGTTGTTGTAGTTGTAGTTGTAGGCGTATATGCCATGTGTGTATGTGTAGCAGTAGGAGTAGGGGTTAAAATACGTTTTACCGACGGCAAAACGCAAGTCTGTTCAACTGCAGCTTCTGCTGCTGCCGTTGTATCGTCATTATCGTCGTCATTATGTATATGAGTCTGAGTCTGAGTCTGAGTATCGTCCTCCGATTCTCTATTTGATAATATTTCAATTAGTCTATTGACTGCTATTTGAGATTTTGTTGATAGCTTACGCATTTTTTCAATTGATGTATCTGATTTTATTGATATATTATCGCTTGATCCATCAGAATCGCCAACACCGACAACATCAGCATCAACATCACCACCACCATTACCTGATGGCAACGGCAATGGAGACGGCGACGACGACGATGACGGCGACGGCGATGGCGATGGCGATGGCGATGGCGATGGCGACACTGTCGAGCTCGATGAAGCATCATTTTGACGTTTTGTCTTTTTCATATTCTTTTTGTTATTGTTATTCTTTTTGATCTTGTTCTTGTTCTTGTTGTTATCGGGCATGATATTGTTTATTGGTTAACACACACAATATATGAATGATGTATTTAAAAGAAAAAAAGTGTAAAATAAAATTATACACACGATATGATAAGTGTTTTAATGAGAAAGCGAAAGAAAAGTTCTACATTCTACATATTACGTATTACGTATTATATATTACATATTACATATGCGTGCATCACGAGTATGTTTCAAAATTATTCAATTTCAATTTCAATTTCAATTTTTCAAAGTCAAAATAGTCAAATAGTCAAAGTAAATTAAGCAATAACAATTAACTCAACTGTTTTGATGTATGATGTATGTTTATGTGATGTGATGTGATGTGATGTGTGATGTATGTTGTTGTATGTTGTATGTTTCTCGATTCTTCTCGATTCCACACGGACAGCAAAGGCAAAATTGAGTCAAAATTGAGTCGTCGTCGTCCTCCTCCTCCAATTGATGATGATGATGATGTTGTTGTTTGATTGATCCAGCAGCGCATATATATATATATATATATGTATATTCACATATACACGACACTGCACTGCACTGCATGTACAGCACACTGACTGACTGCGACTGCGAAATGAACTGCACTGCACAATGCACAATGCACAATGTAATGCACGATATCAAAGTTATATTTTATAAATTTTTCAACTCCCGTTTGCGATAATTTCGTTTACACATTTTCAACTGCATGCGCATGCGCATATTCAATGCCTATTTTCTTCGACTCTTCGACTGAATGTTCGCAACTCGCAACTCCCAACTGAACTGTACTGTCATCAACTCATCAACTGCTCAACTCCCTCTCAACTCGCAACTCAACTGAATGCCCATTACTCTTACAATATACCATTCTTGTTTTCTTGTTGTAGAGCTGTGCTTTGTTGTTGTGGATCCTGGGGAACACAACTGCACAGCCCCTAAGATTTGTGGTGCTGGTGTTCGCGATGGCCTTGCAGGTTGCAGGTTGGCGGTGGCCAAAGCGGGTGTGTATGTGTGGCTTCAGCGCAGAACGTAGTACAGTTTTGAAACGTGCACTCGTCACATATAGCGCCTTTGAGCCGTCAGGTGTGAATTATAGCTGCCATAGGAAATATCGGAAGAAAAATAACCTTTAGTATGAAAAACTTTTTTGTTTCTCAGAGATATCTCAATTAAACTCACAGATAGTACGTCTGATACTGTCTTTTACATTCTGACCAAACTTGATTGAAATCGGATTACTATATCATATAGCTGCCATAGGAACAATCGGATGTTAATTGACCTTTAGTATAAAAAACTTTTTTGTTTCTTAAGATATCTCAACCAAACTCACAGATTATATGTTTGGGGCTGTCTTTAACAGTCTGGCCAAATTTGGTCAAAGTCGGGTTACTATATCATATAGCTGCCATAGGAACAATCGGATGCAAAATAACCTTTAGTATGAACAACTTTTTTGTTTCCTAAGATATCTCAACCAAACTCACAGATGATATGTTTGGAAGTTGTCCTTTAACATTGTGATCAAATATGGTCAAAGTCGGATGACTATATCATATAGCTGCCATAGGATCAATCGGATGCAAATTAGCCTTTAGAATCAAAAACTCTGTTGTTGTATGAGATATTCTTCGAAAACTCACACATTAACTCTTCTTGCTAAATTTTGAGTTTTCCTCAAATTTAGCTTTTTCCCGCCAAATTTAGCTTTTTCCCGCCAAATTTAGCTTTATCCCGCCAAATCTGGATTTTTCCCGCCAAATCACTAAATCTGACTTTTAGCCAAAGTTCAATTGCAAGGAAGAAACATTAAAACCGCGGACAGCGGAAGTTGAATATTTCCGTTTTTTTTTACAAAAAATGCTATCTATATATATAAAACTCTTTGTCCTGACTGACTGACTCACTGACTGACTCACTGACTGACTGACTGAGAATCAACGTGCAGCCCAAACGGTAAAAGATAGAAAGCTGAAATTTTCACACAACATAGGTGAGATAATTTCATCGTGCAATAAGACGGCGTTTTGCGAAATTCGATTTGAAAGTGGGTCAAAATCAAGGTCAAAGGTCACATAATTGCTTAGTATGAAAAACTTTTTTGTTTCTTAAGATATCTCAACCAAACTCACAGATGATATGTTTGGAAGTTGTCCTTTACATTGTGATCAAATATGGTCAAAGTCGGATGACTATATCATATAGCTGCCATAGGATCAATCGGATGCAAATTAGCCTTTAGTATGAACAACTTTTTTGTTTCCTAAGATATCTCAACCAAACTCACAGATGATATGTTTGGAAGTTTCCTTTACATTGTGATCAAATATGGTCAAAGTCGGATGACTATATCATATAGCTGCCATAGGAACAATCGGATGCAAAATAACCTTTAGTATGAACAACTTTTTTGTTTCCTAAGATATCTCAACCAAACTCACAGATGATATGTTTGGAAGTTTCCTTTACATTGTGATCAAATATGGTCAAAGTCGGATGACTATATCATATAGCTGCCATAGGATCAATCGGATGCAAATTAGCCTTTAGAATCAAAAACTCTGTTGTTGTATGAGATATTCTTCGAAAACTCACACATTAACTCTTCTTGCTAAATTTTGAGTTTTCCTCAAATTTAGCTTTTTCCCGCCAAATTTAGCTTTTTCCCGCCAAATTTAGCTTTATCCCGCCAAATCTGGATTTTTCCCGCCAAATCACTAAATCTGACTTTTAGCCAAAGTTCAATTGCAAGGAAGAAACATTAAAACCGCGGACAGCGGAAGTTGAATATTTCCGTTTTTTTTTTCAAAAAATGCTATCTATATATATAAAACTCTTTGTCCTGACTGACTGACTCACTGACTGACTCACTGACTGACTGACTGAGAATCAACGTGCAGCCCAAACGGTAAAAGATAGAAAGCTGAAATTTTCACACAACATAGGTGAGATAATTTCATCGTGCAATAAGACGGCGTTTTGCGAAATTCGATTTGAAAGTGGGTCAAAATCAAGGTCAAAGGTCACATAATTGCTTAGTATGAAAAACTTTTTTGTTTCTTGAGATATCTCAACCAAACTCACAGACTGTATGTTTAAGACTATCCTTTACATTCTGACCAAATTGGGTTAAAGTCGGATGACTATATCATATAGCTGCCATAGGAAATATCGGAAGAAAAATAACCTTTAGTATGAAAAACTTTTTTGTTTCTCAGAATATCTCAATTAAACTCACAGATAGTACGTCTGATACTGTCTTTTACATTCTGACCAAACTTGATTGAAATCGGATTACTATATCATATAGCTGCCATAGGAACAATCGGATGTTAATTGACCTTTAGTAAAAAAACTTTTTTGTTTCTTAAGATATCTCAACCAAACTCACAGATGATATGTTTGGAAGTTTCCTTTACATTGTGATCAAATATGGTCAAAGTCGGATGACTATATCATATAGCTGCCATAGGATCAATCGGATGCAAATTAGCCTTTAGTATGAACAACTTTTTTGTTTCCTAAGATATCTCAACCAAACTCACAGATGATATGTTTGGAAGTTTCCTTTACATTGTGATCAAATATGGTCAAAGTCGGGTTACTATATCATATAGCTGCCATAGGAACAATCGGATGCAAAATAACCTTTAGTATGAACAACTTTTTTGTTTCCTAAGATATCTCAACCAAACTCACAGATTGTATGGATTGGAGGCTGTCCTCTTACATTGTGGCTCAAATTTGGTCAAGGTCGGGTGACTATATCATATAGCTGCCATAGGAACAATCTGATGCAAATTAACCTTTAGAATCAAGAACTCTGTTGTTGTATGAGATATTCTTAGAAAACACACACATTAACTCTTCTTGCAACATTCTGAATTTTCCTCAAATTTAGCTTTTTCCCGCCAAATTTAGCATATTTCCCGCCAAATCTGGATTTTTCCCGCCAAATCACTAAATCTGACTTTTAGCCAAAGTTCAATTGCAAGCAAAAAACATTAAAACCGCGGACAGCGGAAGTTGAATATTTCCGTTTATTTTTACAAAAAATTCTATCTATATATATAAAACTCTTTGTCCTGACTGACTGACTGACTCACTGACTGACTGACTGACTGACTCACTGAGAATCAACGCGCAGCCCAAACGGTAAAAGATAGAAAGCTGAAATTTTCACACAACATAGGTGAGATAATTTCATCGTGCAATAAGACGGCGTTTTGCGAAATTCGACCTGTAAGTGGGTCAAAATCAAGGTCAAAGGTCACAGAATTGCTTAGTATGAAAAACTTTTTTGTGTCTTAAGATATCTCAACCAAACTTACAGATTGTATGTTTGGGACTGTCCTTTACATTCTGACCAAATATGGTCAAAGTCGGATGACTATATCATGTAGCTGCCATAGGAACAATCGGATGCAAAATAACCTTTGGTATGAAAAACTTTTTTGTTTCTTAAGATATATGAACCAAACCCACAGATTGTATGTTTGGGACTGTTTCTTACATTCTGACCAAATTTGGTCAAAGTCGGTTGACTATATCATATAGCTGCCATAGGAACAATCAAATGCAAAATAACCTTTAGTATGAAAAACTTTTTTGTTTCTTAAGTTATTTTAATCAAACTCACAGATTATATGTTTGGTACTGTCTCTAACATTCTAGCCAAATTTGGTCAAAGTCGGATGACTATATCATATAGCTGCCATAGGAACAATCGGATGAAAATAACCTTAGTATGAACATTTTTTTGGTTCTTAAGATATCATATCCAAACTCACAGATTGTATGTTTAGGACTGTCTCTTACATTCTGGCCAACTTTGTCAAAGTCGGGTTACTATATCATATAGCTGTCATAGGAACAATCGGATGCAAAATAACCATTATATGAACAACTTTTTTGTTTCTTAAGATATCTCAACTAAACTCACAGATTGTTGGATTGGGGCTGTCTCTAACATTCTGGCTAAATTTTGTTAAGGTCGGGTTACAATATCATAAGCTGCCATATGAACAATCTGATGCAATTAACCTTTAGAATCAAGAACTCTGTTGTTGTATGAGATATTCTTAGAAAACACACACATTAACTCTTCTTGCAACATTCTGAATTTTCCTCAAATTTAGCTTTTTCCCGCCAAATTTAGCTATTTCCCGCCAAATCTGGATTTTTCCCGCCAAATCACTAAATCTGACTTTTAGCCAAAGTTCAATTGCAAGCAAAAAACATTAAAACCGCGGACAGCGGAAGTTGAATATTTCCGTTTATTTTTACAAAAAATTCTATCTATATAATATAAAACTCTTTGTCCTGACTGACTGACTGACTCACTGACTGACTGACTGACTGACTCACTGAGAATCAACGCGCAGCCCAAACGGTAAAAGATAGAAAGCTGAAATTTTCACACAACATAGGTGAGATAATTTCATCGTGCAATAAGACGGCGTTTTGCGAAATTCGACCTGTAAGTGGGTCAAAATCAAGGTCAAAGGTCACAGAATTGCTTAGTATGAAAAACTTTTTTGTGTCTTAAGATATCTCAACCAAACTTACAGATTGTATGTTTGGGACTGTCCTTTACATTCTGACCAAATATGGTCAAAGTCGGATGACTATATCATGTAGCTGCCATAGGAAATATCGGAAGAAAAATAACCTTTAGTATGAAAAACTTTTTTGTTTCTCAGAATATCTCAATTAAACTCACAGATAGTACGTCTGATACTGTC
>JBAMBJ010001762.1:0-19760 GCA_037043495.1 Drosophila recens | reverse complement strand
ACTAACCCGGAGGCGGCAGGAGGCTCCAGGGCCCCACCAACCAAAGGAGCGACGCGCAAACAGCATGTCAACGAACCCCGCAAGCAGAGGCCACGGGCGGATGTTATAATCATCCAACCTGAGAATGGCAAGTCCTATAGCGACATTCTTCGCCTGGTCACCAGACGGGAGGATAATAAGCTGCAGAGCGTGGGCGAGCACGTACGAAGGGTTCGTAAAACAGCAACAAATGGCTTGGTGCTAGAAATGGATGGCGACTGTAAAGCGACGATGGAAAAAATGAGAGCGGATATTGGAGACGCGCTAGGCAGCAGGCTAGAGTTAGGGCCATCTCCCAGGAAACCTCGGCTGCAAATTCGGGATATCGACTGTCTGGCCACAAGAGAAGATATTCTTGCAGCCTTGGCTCCTCATGCAGACGCACCGTTGGATGAAACGGTGATAAAGATCTCAAGACCCGGATACGACGGCTGCGCAAGTAGCCGTTGTCAGCATCCCAGTGGCGGCCGCCATTCGAGTCATGAAAGTGGGCAAACTAAAAATAGGATGGACAAGGTGCAGAATAAGAGAGAGGGAGCCGAGAAAAAGGTGCTACAGGTGTCTGGAGTTTGGCCATATCGCTGCATCGTGTAAGAACACAGTTAACCGCACGGGCTGCTGCCTACGCTGTGGTCAAGAGGGTCACAGAGCAGCTGACTGCACGAACGAGCCAATGTGCTTTATATGTACAGCGGCAAACAGGAAGGAGACGAAGCACCACGCCGGCAGTAGAAGATGTCCTCTGTCGACTAATAGTGGAGCCGGCCCCACACCAAAATGATGAAAATCCTACAGCTCAACCTGAACCACTGTGCGGCAGCCCAAGATCTACTAAAACAAACAGTTCGCGAACTGTCTGTAGACGTGGCAACACTCAGCGAGCCCTACAAATCCATCCAGGGCCAAATCTTCGCAGCAGATTCAGATGGCAAGGCAGCAATCTGGACATGTGGGGCACGGCAGCGCCAATTGGAGTCGCAGCGCTCGTCACGTGGCTTCGTGAGAGCCAAATTTGGCGAGCTATGGTTATATAGCTGTTATCTGGCACCCAGTCTCACATTGCCGGAGTATACAGCCATACTGGATGAACTAGTTGACGACGCAAGGGGCAAAATACAGGTCGTCATAGCCGGCGATTTCAACGCTTGGGCAGAGGAATGGGGCAGCACTTGTACAAACTCCAGAGGGCAGGCGGTACTGGAAGCATTCGCTTCACTGGATGTTGCTCTATTGAATAGTGGAAGGCAACACACATTTTGCAGAGCCGGCGTGGGATCTATAATAGACCTCACATTCGTGAGCTTCTCATTATGGAGCCACGCTCGTTGGTCCGTCAGTGCGGCATACACTGCGAGTGATCACAACGCCATAGTGGTGGAACTCCATCGGCGACCGGCAGCGCTAGCGAGCAGGACACCTGTGGAAAAAGCCTTCAAAGCCGATACAATGAACCCTGTCGTTTTCGCAGAGACGTTCCATGCCCCCGCCCAAGACCCAAATGCGGAGCGAAGCGCTGTTCTATTGATGCAGGCAATCACAGGAGCATGTGAGGCGAGCATGCAGCAACGGCGTGGTTTTAAGCGGAGCCACGAGCCTGTATACTGGTGGACAGAAGAGATTGCGGAGGCGCGACGACGGTGCATCAATGCAAGAAGACTGCTGCAGCGTTCCAGGGGAAGACCCGAATTCGAAGTCAGAAGGCTGGAATACAGACTAAGGCGTCATGTGCTGAATCATCCGCGATTCCAAAGCGCCAGGGCCAGATGCAATCCCTAACAAGGCATTAAAACTGGCTCTAATGCTTAGACCGGATAGCTTCGCAGATGTTTTTGGAAAATGCATTAAGCAAGGAATCTTCCCCAGTGCTTGGAAAATCCAAAACTTGGTGCTCATTCCGAAACCAGGTAAACCCCCGGAGATCCCATCATCATATCGCCCTATCTGCTTGATAGATACGGCCGGTAAAGTGCTGGAGCGTCTGATATGCAGTAGGCTAGAGCACGCAATTCGAGAAGCAGGTGATCTCTCCCCTCTGCAATACGGATTTCGCAAAGCTCGGTCGACGATAGACGCTATCTCCAGAGTCACCAGCATTGCCGAAAACGCTATCCAAGGCAGCAGATGGCAAGGAGGCAGGAAAAAGTATTGTTTAGTCGTGACGCTCGACGTAAAGAATGCATTCAACTCGGCAAACTGGAATCGCATTCTCGAGTCTCTCAGAGGTTTCAACACTCCGAGTTACCTAATGGGCATCATAGGTGACTATATCCGCAACCGGGTACTCAACTACAGCACGGATGCAGGAAAGAGGAGCTACGAAGTGTCTGGAGGAGTTCCACAGGGCTCGGTTCTTGGACCATTATTATGGAACGTCATGTACGACGGTATCCTTAGACTGGAGCTTCCGGAGAACGCTACCGTCGTGGGCTTTGCTGATGACATAGCAATTGTCGTCACCGCTAAACACCTTCCAGAGGCGGAACTACTATGCAGCGCAGCTGCTGCAGCAGCCAGGGATTGGCTTAATTCGGTTGGTCTTCAACTTGCTGACCAGAAGACCGAAGCGGTCCTTATTAGCAGTAGAAAGGTCGTCGAGGTAGCTCACATAAACCTGGGGACAGCCACCATTGCTTCAAGTAGGGCAATTAGGTACCTCGGAGTGTTGATCGATACGCGGCTAAGCTACAGGGAGCACCTTGAGCACACTGGCAAAAAAGCAGCTGCAATTGGGCATGCATTAAACCGGATAATGCTGAACACCCGGGGGCCCAAGCAAGGGCGCAGGCTGCTGTTACAGAATGTAGTCAAGGCCACAATGCTGTACGGAGCCCCGATATGGGCGCATGCCATGCAGGTCAAGTCCTACCGGAGGAGCTTGCAGTCGACCTACAGACTCGGTGCCCTCAGAGTTTGCAGCGGCTTCCGGACGGTCTCTGATGATGCAGCATTGGTGATTGCGGGAATGGTGCCGATTGACCTGCTGGCTACGGAGAGGGCAGCCATCCACAAGGAGAAACGCAGCGCGCACCCTGTTGGACACCGCCAGATTTCCAAATCAGCGAGGGAAGAGAGTGTGAGGAAATGGCAAGCCAGGTGGGATGCGTCAACGAAAGGTCGTTGGACACATCGACTCATCCACGATTTGGGAAAGTGGCTTAGTCGTAAATCCGGCTTTGTCAATTTCCACTTGACGCAGCTCTTGAGCGGACATGGGTGCTTTCGGAGCTATCTCCACAGATTTGGGCACGAAAGTGATCCATACTGCTTATGGTGCTACCCCGAGGAGGAAGAAACGGCAGAACACATCCTGCTCACCTGCCGAAGATTCTCTAGTGAGAGGGATGAACTAGAAGCGACTATAGGAGCACAACTGACAGCAGACACCGTGATAAGCTGCATGCTTGAGAAGGAGGAGTGCTGGTCTGCGGTATGCACGTTCGCAGCTCGAGCGCTTACAAAGCTGCGACAATTGGAAAGGGAGCGCAGACGGAATGCAGACGACGGTGGGGCATACTAAAAATGCTCGCCCAGGATCCCGCGAAGCCTTGCCCCGCGGAATAGTACCGCGTGATCCCATGGGCCCTTTCATTTAATTTAATTTTAAGCTAAGTTTATTGCTCTCTCCATCTATTTGCCTTTTTATAACTATCTTTTTCTATGTTTATGCACTAACTATTATGAAATAAAAAAAAAAAAAAAAAAACACACACATGCCACGCACATGTGTTTGACCAGCCAACAAAATACCCCAGTGTAAACAACAACAACAACAACAACAGAAGTGAACCAGAAGAAGATGGAAGAAAAAGATCTGTTCTGGGATTTTTTGCATGCTGCGCCCGCATGGCGCTACATTTAAGACATTTGCTGAGACGGCCAAGACGAAGAAGAAGAAGAAGAGGAGAATGAGATGGTAAAATGGTAAATGGGTTCGCTTGTTTACAGTTAACAGTTTGTGCACAGATTGCAGATAGAACAGGGAAAAAAAAGAGCCCGCAGTTGGAATAAGCCTTGGCACATGTCAATGTCAAAAAACAAGAAAATAAAAACATTGAACCTCAAAAGGAATTTCGCCGACTTGATGGCACCTTTCGATATGTTGTGTATATAGTATTGCATTAGAATTTTGATTCTTTTTGCATTTTTCGTACATTTCGTATGCCGAGAATCACAGCGAATCAAGAATCGAGAATCGGCGCCAAAAATCTCATGCATATCAGATACAAAATTCGGTAGATCTAGAGAGATATCTCAACTATATGTATGTGGGGACTGCAGGCGGGCAATGCATTGAATAAGTTGAACGAGTGTATTCGAGTACTCGCATCGTGTTTTGTGTTATTAGAATATCTTAAATAAATTAACAATGTGACACTGTGCAAGTTCATGGCCAACAAGGTGGGCCTGAATCCAAATCCAAACCCAATCCATACTATTGGCGACTACTGTACGTATAAAAGACGTATTCCCAACACGAGTTGTCCCTGAAATATACGGGGCAATGCACTTGAGCAAGTCATGTGATCTTTCTCGCTGAGTTAGAGGGGAGTTTAGTACTTCACCGCCTCCTGCTGCTCCACATAATATTGCAATAGTTTAGAGGCAATGACTTTTTGGGGCAAAACACAAAACACACTCCACACACATTTATCGAGAATTCGCCGATTTGCATCTCATCGATAATCGTTTCTCAATTTTCAACTGCCGCCGCGTCGCTTCATATTTATGCAATGTGCATATATGTATTTTGTTTTTTTTGGCTGATGAAACCCAAAATTGATGAAATCATCACTTAGGCCCCTTTTGAAAGATTGGACTGTACAATTGACCTTAGCCCACAAAATGTTGGTTGCAGCCAGTGCTCAATTGTGGGTCATTTCCACTGAAGTCATTAATATAAAAATAATTCAGTTCAAATTTAAATATTTATGCAGAAGAACTGAACTGAACTGAAGCAGAAGAACGTTTCAACATCTCAGGTGTGATAAAATGCGTAACCAAATGATTTCTTGTTTCTTGGAATTTCCAGAGCTTTCAATGCCACAGACTCTGTCTGCGAAATACATACATATATTCTCCATGCGACTCAAAATAAAAATGAAAGTGAAGTTCAAGTAAAAGTAAAACGAAATAAACGAAAGTTGTCTTCAGGCAAATACATCATAAATAAAATTGTCATTTGTCAGCAGCAGAAAAGAAATAGGTTCGTATTTGATTTTTGTCATCATTAAAAAGTTGGTGAATTTAAAGAAACTCGAGAAATTTCAAAGAAGGGAAACATTTTGAAATTGACTTCATATGGTATAATTTTTACTTAATAATTACAAAAATAGTATATTACAATTATGGTGAATAAATCACTTTGATCTCATTTATTAATAATTTATTCTTATTTATGAATTAGAAAGTAAAACACAGAAATATCAGAGTATCGGCAAAAATATATTATATCTTCATCAAAATTCAGTCAAACATATTTTTATTTACACAGATTTTCGTAGGAATAGTCTCAATCATACCTGCTAAATTTCGATTAAAATTAATAATCAATTAGATTATTTTTGGAAAAAATCGTAGTGACTATATTATTCACTGGTGAACAATTTTTGATTATTCAATGATTACGATTACAAAAAATCGGAAGTAATCTAAAATTATTACAACTATTCAAAAATAATTAGAAATTATCAAAAATAATCATAATTAATCTTTAGAGTACTCGGATAATTTTTTTTTTCTGATGACTATTTCTAATTATTTTTGATTATTTCTGATTATTTATGACTATTAAGTAAAAATTATTTTAAATTTTCACAATTAAAGTAGCCAAAAACATCAGAAAAAATTAAAAATAATTCGAAATAATCAGAAAGAAATAATCAAAACTAATCGAAAATAATTACAATTATTTAAAAATAATCAGAAAAAATCAAAAATAATCCGAAATAATCAGAAAGATTATAAAATTATTACAATTATTCAAAAATAATCAGAAAAAATCAATAATAATCCGAAATAATCAGAAAGATTATTGTTGATTATTTTTATTTTTTTCTGATTATTTTTGAACAATTGTAATAATTTAAGATTATTTTTTTATTTTTTGTAATCATTAATCATTAAATAATTGGGCAAAACCGAAAATAATCATAATTTAATCATTAGTTCGATTTTTAAACAAAAATAATCTTATTACAAATGATTATGATTTCTAATCATTATTTAAAAGGTTTGCTCTCAATATGTTAATACAGCAATTTATTAATTTTTATTTCAAATTTAATCTTTTTAAATTTAATATTAATTTCTTATCAATACAATTTTCATAGACACTCTCAACTCTATTCAGTACATATATAATTTACTTTTATGTGAATGACAAAGTTGAATAACCGATTTCAATCAAAGTTGAAAGTCGCCATTCATCTTGCAAGTCGAGCGCTTTCCTAAATGTATTTCTCGCAGACAATTTGTTGATGTCTTCCCATTGCTCATCATGCACACTTTGTTTCGATAGACAGAAGACACAAAGGAGAGTCGACTTGGCATGAACCTGATACTGGATACTTGGGGATACTCGAATATCGGATACTGTCTCCCCTCAAATCCGTTACAAACTCGTGAACTCGGCTGCCAGAAGACGCAGCTTCTGCTCTTGGCAGTTTCAAGTTGCAAGTTGGAGGAAAGTTCGTGACATGGCATCAACAGTTTGTCATTAAACATTTCGACAATAATTTGCTTTGTGCTCGTATTTATATGCACACTTGAATGTATTATATTTTTATTTTCTATTTTTTATTCGCATTTCTTTCGACTTGCCTGACTTCCCGAACTGTTTGTAATCGTAGACGGTAGACAGAGTCAGTCAGAAATGGTTATGGCAGGTAATTTACATAAAAGATAAGTGGATGCAGCACTACTTACAATTCTGATTAGCCCGAGAGTCAGAGGAGAGACAGAAGAGACCTGTCTATTGTAGGCAAAACTCGCCACGAAATGCGCCTTTTGTTATTGTAAATACACTTTGTGACTTTTGGCTTTTGTATGCTCTCTATAGTGTTTTTATTTTGTGTTATTTTGTGGACTGCGACTTCCGAAAGGTATTAAAAACATCAAGAATATAGAATATTTAGCTACTTGTTGCCGCTTCTCAATTGTTATGGAAATGTCTGTTGTGCTCAGGTTGCGTATACGACGTGTGTGCACATACTCATGAACTCTTGATCTCTCACTCTCTTTCTCTGTGAGTCCAACTATCTCATTCCTACTTTAAAAAAAACAATAGCCAGTGGCAGGCAGTCCCTGACCCGCTTAGTTAGCGTTATCTGCATCATTGCGACTCAAAGTCTCAGTCGTAGTTTGCGCCAATAAAACAAATTAAAGTCAACAATTGACGGCAGTTAGGACCTGAAGCTACTCGCCTTGAATAAAGCCAACTTTAGTCTTGAATAAAATACAAAAACCACCAACTTTGTTGGTCGTCTGTTCAATTGGGCCTTAAATGCAATGGGCCAAGTTGCCAGTTGCCTGCTTCTTATCAGCGACCTCATCGATTTTTTTGTTGTTGGCGAGCGGGGGTGGGGAATCATTTGGCAATAATATTTTGTGCTGCAATTGTTTGCCTCCAGTTTTGCATTTGCGTTGTTTTTTTTTTTCAGTTTTCTTTTTTTGTTGCGTTTCGCCCGCCGCCTGACAGTGAATAATTTGCCATTTGAGTTCGTTTTTGGCGTCGTTTAATTTGGCTTTAATGACTTTGAAAAGCGCAAATCAAAAACGCTTTAAGCCCTTTACAGCCAAATGCCGCTTAAGCAGCTGCGATTTAAGCCACATTTTTCAAGTGCCCAAGAAAAGTTAATGGGCTGCAATGTGAACATTCAAATGGAGGTAAAGGATGCAACAGCCCAATAAATTATGATGATGATAAATAATATGTATATTTGCCTAGAAAGATTGTAGATATACTAATTTTGTAGGCAGTACCTTTAAGTTTAAAATAATGATTGGAATAAAATAAAATTATCAGACTGTAAACTAAAGTTTTTCATTAGAGGCTGACATTTTTTAGATCACATATTTTAAGGACAAGGTTTTATATAAAGTAGATATTTATTTATATTTATTTATTTATTTATTTATTTATTTATTTATTTATTTATTTATTTATTTATTTATTTATTTATTTATTTATTTATTTATTTATAAATTTATTTCTTTATTTCTTTATTATTATTATTTTATTAATTAATTAATGTATTAATTTATTAATTAAATAACCTATTAATTTATTTATTTATTATTTTTATTAATTTATTAATAAATTTATTTTTTTTCATTTATTTATATTATTAATTTATTAAGTTATTTATTTATTATTTTTATTAATTAATTAATCAATTAATTTTTTTTTTTTTAAAATTTATTTATTTAATTATTCATAAATTTATTTATTAATTTATTAATTATTTTTATTAATTTATTAATTTTTTGATTTATTAATCTATTTATTAATTATTTTTATTAATTTATTTATTTATTGATTAATTAATTTATTTATTTGTTTATTTATTTGTTAATTTACTTATTTATTTATTTATTTATTTATAATATTTATTTGAGCTGGTCAATTACTTAAATGTCAATCAAAGATTATTGAGCATAATTTGAAACAACTTTACGAACTCTAAGCCAAAAGAAATATAGATCATATTTATTTACTGTCAAGCCTCATTAAATGTAACTATCGTTGGTTCGCTGAGTTCTAACCAATAACCCATAACTATGCAAATCTTAAAGTCAAAATTTAATTTAAAAAATCAACAATTTTTATAGCAATATTTGTCTTATCGTTTAAAGACTTTGATAATATAATACTTGTGTCAATCAAAACTATTACACCAAATTTATGACTAGGTAAGAATTACACTTTTTATAGCTTTACAACTAGCTAAACAAAGCAATAGAAAATCAATCAGTTGACAAATCTCAAGTAGACACTCGAAGTCACCTACTGACTGCCTGCTGACTACTGACTGATAGCCCAGTATCTGACTCAACAATGTTTATCAATATTTATGCCGTTACACACACACACACACACACACGCACACGCACAACAAGCGTCAGTTTTTCTTATCAAAAATGTATAAAGAAATTTCTATCGATCGACTTTAGCATACTATAGTGTGTAGCTCTCTCTTCCCATATGAGCGGGTGGCGCCTCCGCCTACTCAGCCCCTCCCGTCCTCCCTCTCTCTTCCTCTGGGATGCGGGATGCTGAGTGTGTGTGTGTGTATGCGTGGGAGTGTGCGTGTGTGTGTGTGTGTGTGTGTGTGAGGCAAGTTGGGATACGCAGGCAGCGAGCTACGCGCGCTTTATGTTTGCCTGAAACTTTTGGCATTCTTATCATTTCCCAAGAGAGGCGTGTGAAAATCGATGCCGAGTGAAAGAAGAAGAGGAACAAAAAAAGATAAACAACAAATGCGCGTGACGTCACAGCAGCTGGAGTAGGGAAGGGGGAGAGGAGCGAAGAAACAGCTGCACTAGAAATAACTGAGCAGGAGGCAAGACAACAACAACAATTTTAGCTCAAAAATGTAGCGCGCTTTTTGATAGTTTACGGCCAGACCAGTGTTGGCAAATTGGCTTTTTTCCCGCGAACGATTTTAAACTTAATCACTAACTTAAGCTGACCTAAAAATTAACTTATCAATAAAAAAAGCTATAGCCAAGACCCCAGAGATGCCCAATCAAAAACTTATAAATGTATTCGTATTCTCAATGAATCTTCGATAACTGCATACTTTTAGGCACTTGCATTTTTATAAAACTTAAAACAGCTATAAGTACTGTTATATGTATGTGATCTTGTTGCGAGTAAATAAGGATAGCTTAAGGAGATCATACAGACGGAATGGGGCTTATCGAAAATATAAATGAATCATTCTTTTTTAGTATACAGTCAAACCTCTAAATCTTGAACGTCTATAACTCAAAAATATCGTATACTAAACTTACAAAAAAGAATTCCATAAGTGAAAGCCTACATAAATCTAACTTATAGTTTCTGAGATATGGTTCTCTATTTAAACTGTCCTTTGATGAGAGACTGTCCCATTTCAATAATAAACATGTGCATTTGGGTTCCGAAATTATTTATACTTCCCGCTGCAAAATCTTTATAAATAAACATATGATTTCAAATGTTTTAGACCAGCGATGGACACGCAGTGGCTCCGGGAGCAGCGACTGCTCCAAACTATTTTTCTGTCTATTCGGGGCCGTGAAGTCGCACAAAAGAATCGCTGTTTATGTTGTTGTAGTTGTTATTGTTGTGCACCCGAATTCAGACCCTTACCCACCGCTGCTTTAGACTGTTGTTTTGACAAATATTACAATTATATTATTGTCACTTCTCATCTTCAAGGAGGAAACTCTTAAATTTGCTATATAAACCGATTTAAATTTTATTTTAAAGGGAAAAACAGTTTGAGCTAAGACCCGATTCAGGTTATTTCTTTTCATTAATCGCACAATTATCGCTTGAAAATAATTATTTTTAATATTCAATACACCTAAACAGTTTCACAAATTTAAAACTAGACTAAGTTGCCCCTTAGGTAACAGCAAGCTTGTTTAATAAAACTACTAATTTTTTACCAAAAAAAAAAAAATATTCAATACATTAATATTCAGCTTTTTTCGACTCTCAAGATTTGCCAGCACTGTTTAAGATACAGAGAGAGTGAGAGGCAGTTGGTGAGAGAGAGGGATGGCTAGAGAGGTAGAGGCAGACATTTCGGGACTCTCAGGGATGCTGTCTCCCGTGCGCTGCGTCTCTGTTTGTCGCTCGCCACGAACCGCAAGTTTGTCGCCTCGCTGTGTGCGTAACCACAACAAGCCACTGCACCACTGTGAGCCACCCACTATCCCACATTCCTCTCTCTCTCTCACTCTCACTCCCTCTCACTCTCTCTCTCACTCTCTCTGTGTGTGTTTTAAACTGCGCTTAGTATGCGTGATGCTGTTGGGAGCTTTGGTTGCCTGTTCGCCTAAAATGCGTGTCGTTGTGATAATGTGTGCCATAGTGTCACTTGTGTGTGTGTGAGTGTGTGTGTGTTAGTGTGTGAGTGAGTGTGTGTAAGTCTATGACTAACATATCTAACAAACACACACACACACATCCCCTTTTTGCTGTTCTCTGCGCGCCGAATACATTTGAGAAGTAAAATCTACGCCATGTCGCGCACTTGAGCCAAACTCGCTCTCTTTCTCGCTCTCTGCACTTAAATATGCACTATAAAAAAATAATATATATAAATCCGCAACAAAATGGGATTATCCAGGACAACAACTCTGCGCTCGAAATGTGACTCCGCAGCAAGGAAGGAAGGCAGGAAGGAAGAAAGGAAGGCAGAAAGGAAGCTGCTTGGAGCGAGGACTCAAGTGAGACCCAACTCCAAAATCCACCACTCAATGGCAACACACACACACGCACACACACACATAGAGCACAGCCTGTGGCAGCGACGCTGACGGCGACGCCGCGTTGCACGCACACAACGTGAAATGTTGAATTTTGGCGCCTTCGTCGACCAGGCGAACAGCAAATGAAACAGGGCGACAAATGGAATGAAATGAGAACACGTTGCCATGACAAACAGCAGCTCGCTCTGCTTTCTCTCTCTCACTCACTCTCTCTCTCTCTCACATTCCTCATTTCACTGTGTGTGTGTGTGTGTGTGACTCGTGTCCTTGCCTCGTTTTGTGGCTCAAGGACTTTGGCAGCAACAGTTCTCGTGCTAATTTTGTGACCTTGTTTCCCAGTTTCTCTCTCGCTCTCTCACTCTCTAGCTGTCCTTCTCTCTCTCTATCTCTCGTTGTGTATCCTGCGTATTGCAAATTACTTTTTCTTCTTTTTTGTTTTGGTTGCCACACTTTGGAATGTGGCACCGGAAGTGTTGCTTGCAACAATTTGCTGTTCGCCTGGGACACAGGATGCTTTTTGCGTTTGATTTCAGGGACAAATATAATGATTGATGGAAGCAGTTGCTATGGCAAAAATGTCAGACAGACGTACAGAGAGAGAGAGACAAAGAGAGACAGAGAGAGAGATAGAAAAAGTGAGTGAAAATGCGGAAGAGTGTGGCATGCAACAGGTTGAGCACGCTCAACAGGAAGCAAAGTAATCAGACAGAATGACGTCATACTTCAAAGAGAGGAAGAGACGGAGAGAGAGAGAGCAAAAGAGTGCTCGCAAAAATTAATGTCTGCTTTGATTTAAAAAGAGTAAAATATAGAAAATTTGGAAACACAAAATCAGCAAATCAAAACTATTAAAGATAAAAGAAAGAAAGGAAATACAATTTCGGACATCAAAATATTATAAGAAATTAGAAATTAGCAAAATAAAAAATTAAGAAAACCAAAACAGTTTTGTTAAATATTTTACTCAAAGTTATATGGAATTGAGGAAATATTATTATTATATAGTATATATTATTTTATAATGATATTCAAAAATAAAACTATAATTTTAGGATTTTAATCAAGTTGAACCCAACATTTAATTATAAACGGGGATTAAAACCCCAACTGAAACCGTAACCTTTAACCGGTGAAAACCGATCGAAATTTAAAACCGTAACTGAAACCATAACCGAAAGAAAAAATTTTCATTTGACCCAAACATTAAAACCCAAACTCTGTAAATCGAAATAACCGTTTAGTCACCGTTTCAGATATTGATTTCGGTTTTTCATACATCCAAAAAAATTATTTTTTCAATTTTAATTTTGATTTTCTTATTTTTAATTTTTAAATTTCATTTGTGAACGTCATGATCGAATTTTTATAGCTCTGAATAAGCGCAAATAAAACAAAATTTGTTAAATGAAATATAAAAATTGTTAAAATGTAACTAAACCACTTCAAACTGAAAAGTAAGTGGAGTAAATGTGTGAATAAAACATTAAGAAAGTAAGGCCTTTATAATTATTATTATTAAATTATTAATATACTTATATATTTTTCAAAAAAAATTTATTTTGTGAACCGAAACTATACCGCTATTTCAAAACCGAAACCGGTTCACCGTTACGAAGCCTTTATTCAAAGATTTTGCGTAACTGATAACCGAAAACCTAAATGCGAACATGTCCGAAACCGTAACTGAATCCGATATTTGTTTCGGTTTTAATCCCTGATTATAAATATAATAATATATTAAATTATTATTAATATTTCTTATCTTTGTAGTCTAAATATTTTAGAGCTAAGGGGCGTGTCATTTTAGCTGAATTTGCCATGGAAAATCGTATCCTTAAATCTGAAGAAAAGTGTTTAACAAATATATCTGATAATATCATTTAACTATCATTCAGTTAAATCGTGTGCATATGTACATATATGTAAATTTAGCCCAACTCTCACTAGCACTTATTTTCACTCACTCATGGTTAATTTTTAACCTCTTTTCCCTTTTCCCCCTTGTGGCATGCCCCATTTCGCAGTCATTCAAATGCCTCAGCAGATTTGACGCAGATTACAAAAACGAACAGCAAAATGAGCAAAACATTTAAATATGAATAAAAATGTTTAGCCATTAAGTTAAATTTCATTGGTCTACCCCCCCTCGCCACCTGACTGCCTTCCCCTCTTGCCTCTATCTCTTCGGCCCCTTCACCCTTGCCCCCATAATACTTGGCAGTTGCATTTATTGCATTCCATTAAAAATATGAAATTAGACTTTAAATTTGTATTTTGCTTTTGTTGTTATTGTTGTTGTTGTTGTTGTTGTTGTTGTTGTTGTTGTTGTTGTTGTTGTTGTTGTTGTTGTTGTTGTTGTTGTGATAGCCCTGGCAAAGGTCAAAGGTGCAGGCAGCCACTGGCCAAGCAGCCGGTCGGTTGCAGGCTGCCACGACAGCAACATGTGGCTGCCATAAACAGCAACAGGCTGCAGCAACTTTTCTGCTATACCCTTGCAGAGGGTATATTAGCTTTGTCATGAAATGTGTTGCCTGTTTTCATAAAGCATATATATTCCTGATCAGTATCAACAGTGGAGTCGATATAGCCTTGTCCGTCTGTCTATCTCTTTCAAACCAAACTTGTCTATCTACACAGAAAAAGGTCGAGCAATCCGGAATAAAATCAATCCGATTCCGAATTTTATTAAACTTAATTTAACTTCGTATTTTTAATTCCTTATTCGCAAACATTTTGACTATCGAGGCTTTATAGGAATTTTTTTCAGTCAATTTTAATGTCTTAGGATATTTTTTATTGTGTCTTGAGAAATCCCAGCTGGAAAAACTTTAATTTAAACTAGACTACTATATTAAATATCGTTTCTATTTAACATCAACTTGAAGCTTAAAAACTTTGTCGTCTCGTGAGATATTTCAAAGATCTCTTAAAATATTCATTTAATATTGTCTTATCTTGACCAAATTTTTCTGAAATTGGACTACTCTGTTATACCGTATTTTCATTTTTTTTATGTTATATGTCTTGTAAACTCTGAAGATATTTTTATCCAATATTTTTACTATATCGTAAAGCTGTCTTAGGTTTGATAAGTTTAAAAGGCAACTTAAGTTCTAAACAGTTTGTTGTTTCTCAAGATTCGGAATCAAATCAATGATATATAATAAAAATTATTTAGTAAGTGTAAGGGTATCAAATCTTTGACGTGCCCAAGTTAACATTTCTTTCTTGTTCAATATGTTTTTTTTTCGATTTTTTCGCCTCTGTTCGTTTTTTCTATTTTTTGGGTGGGTGGGCGCAATACTCCTCGTTCATTTGTCCACTTGGTTGCCTACCCCCTCCCCCCTCCTTCTTAACCCTCCCCCTCTCGTACCCCTTCCCCTGCCCCCGTCTGCAATCCGACGATTGCTGCACGTTTTGCTCATTTTACTAACGTGATAATAAAGTGCAAATAATATGCCTCAGTTTGCAGTTGAAGTTGAAGTTGCGGCCAAAGACAATTGTTGCAGCTCCGACTGAGATCTGTGATACGCTGCGGCTGTTGCAAGTTTTTCCGGCAATCGATGCAACAACAACAACAACAGCAACAGCGAATTATCTCTGATGGAAATGCACCTGACGCTTGATTTGTTGCTGTTGTTGTTTCATTTATTGCTGTTGTTGTTGTTGCTGTTGCAGTTGTTGCAGTTGCACGACTTTTGTGGCTGAGACTTAAAAACTGAAGCTGGGGCGTTGGTTTCAACGTTCTAACGCACTTGGCCAAAAATTATGTTATGGGCCCGGCCAACGCCAATTGACTCCAATAATGCCCCTCTCTCACTTCTTACCTCTCGCAGCTGCTCTCTGCCCCACTCTCTCTCTGTCTCCTCTCTCTTTTAATCTTCTCACAATTCGCAGCCTCGTTATGCGCCAATTACTTGGCAAACAATTTTTACCTTTAGCCTCAAGTTCAAATTTCAAAATCAAAATCAGCAGCACACGACTATGGTAAAAAACGTCCGATATTTTGGCATAAACTAAAATTTTTTTTTGTTCATTATCTTAAAATTTTTTTTTTATTTCCTAAATCAAAAAACTCCAAAGCCAACAAAAATATTTTTTTTAGATTTTTCGGGACTACCCATAATATTTTAAGCGCGCTCAAAGTCAGCTGATTGCAATATGAACTGAAAAAGCGCAGGAAAATTAATTGCAACTTTTAGAGCCAATTGTGCTTGTTTCGTAAGCATAATAAAAATTGCTAAATATGGATAAAGTTAATAATGGTACTTAAAAAAAGGTTGTAATAGAGATTTAAAGTATTTGTGTTATATTGAGTAACTGTCCAATGTGTTGCCTATGTGTATTTTTAGCTTAAAACTAAAAAATGTGTTTCTGTTCCGTTTAGCTCTATATTAGTACCTCACAAATCTTCACGAGAGTCTTGCGTAAAGTTTATTAACTTAAGCATCTAGAATCAGATGTTAATAAACCTTTTTGTTCAGTTTTGTTCCTTTTCGTCAAAAACGACATGTTGTAGGTGGGAATTTGGACTGAATAATCGGATTTTTCTCAGATGGGAAACGGGGTGAAATCATGGTCAAATTAAAAAACCAACTAAATTGTAAATTCTACTATAGTCTAATTAGCAAACATGCAAAGTTAAAAATAAATTGCTTTATATTTAAGCTTATTTTATATTTTTATTTTATTTTCTTAGTCGGTGAGAAAGGGGGGATGAAGACAAGCTCCAATTGAATATCAACCAAAATTATAAATTGTTGAATATTATAACTAAGCTTCGTGTCAAATTTCAAGCTTCTAGCCATATGTATATTTAGATTTTTTAAAAATATTTTTTTACTTTTTCGCAGGCGTGAAGGCGTGGTCCAAATCCAAGAGAACAAAATTCTAAATTCTAAATCAGTCTAACTAAAGTTCATGCCAAATTTCAAGTCTCTATCTTTATATTTAGAGTTTATGCCAAAATATCGGGCTTTTTACCATAGTGCACACTAGGAAAATTGAAAGAGGGAAGGATAGAGCAGATAGGGGACGGATAATTGCTTGGTTGGGGCAGGTTTTCCCATGGGTAACCTGTTGCGACCGACTTCCACTTGAGAAGCCCCCACAGCCAGCAACAACAGCAACAGCAACAACAACAGTAACAACATCAGCAACAACAACGGTAATCACTCACTCAAACAGCAACTACAGTTGCTCTCTGTCCCTCTCACTCACTCACACACACCCCTCTCTCTCTTTCTCTCTCTATCTATCTGTCTGTCTGTCTGTCTGAGCTATAATCTTGGCAAGGTGTTAGAGTCGTCGTCAAGTTGCAGAGTTCGCATAGGGACACGAACTTCAAATCAAAGCCAAGTTAAGTGCTAGTTACCGCTGACTTTTCCCCCTTTCCCCCTTCCCTGCCCCCTTCTAACAACCACAAAGTGTTGGCTGTCCAAAAGGGTCCACAAAAAAGTCTTTGGCAGATTTGCATGTGGCAAGTTCGCAGATTTTGGTATGCCAGCCAAATTATAGAGAACATCGCCAACTAACTAGATGGAGGACTGACAAAGAGCAGTATAAACACTTAGTCATAGTTGGCGCATTGGGAATCTATAGTATAGTATTGGGGCTGCCAAATAGCCTTGGCAACAGCAGCAGCAGCAGCTTCTACCACAGGTCAAACTTAGTACCAAGCAGACAGAAAGACAGACAGACAGACAGCATAATTGGCCTCAGGTTGAACGGTCTCTGTGCAACATGTGGAATGCAAATTACTCAACTATTCATTTTAACTTGGCTACAAATCAGAAATTGCTTCAATAGATATGCAATTTTTGGAGAAAAATAACATAGTAAATATTTTAATAATTTAAATAAAATAATTAATATAAGCTTATTGTTTCAAGGTGCAAGTTTTTAGTAATTTAGTAATGGAAATTAATTTTAAATAATCTCTTACCATTTCCAAGTTCCAATTTAATTTACTTGTAAATATCAACAATGGAATGAAACTGACTTTAAAGCCAAATTCAAATATGAAATGCAAATTATTAAGCTATTCATTTAAAATTGGCCGCAAATTTTAAATAGTTACAATCGACATGCAATTTTTAGAGAAAAATAACGTAATAACTATTTCAATAATTTAATAGCTAATAAATAATTAATAATAACTTAGATATTGCCATTACTGTTTCAATTTTCAAGTGTTTATTATTTAATATGAAATATTATTATGGAAATTTATTTTAAAGAATTTCTTATCATTTCCAAGTTTCAATTTTAATTAAATTTGAATGAAACTGACTTAAAGCTATTTATTTTAAGTTGGTCGCAAACCCAAAATAGTAGTATTTTTGAGAAAAATAATAAATATAATAAATATATTAATAATATTATAACTAATAAAAAATGTATTTTAAGTAAACTATTGTCGTTGTTGTTTTAAACTTCAATTCTCATCATTTTAAACATTTTTATGTTTAAATTTTCTTTGGCAACTTGTTGTTCGAATAAAATAAATTTATTTAACAGAAATAAATAAATAAATATGAAATTGAATTCTATATTTTACTTCACTGAAATTGTGGTTAAAAATATGTACCAGAATATTTATTATTTTTTTCACATACTTACAAGGGCAGCGCTAATAAATAACCGATTCACTTTCACGGAAAGTAGAAAAGATCGAGCAAATCCAACAAACATTTTAGGTTTGAGTCTAATCGAATTTGAGGTAAGATGAATAAAAAATTATTTAGAATAAAATACATTTTTTTTCCCGATCATGCAACATTATTTCTAAAGCATTGGGCTATTTTATAAATATTTTGCATTTAATTTTATTTTATACTAAGCATTGATTTATCCATTCCGAATTCAAACTCACTAGCTCAATGTCAAGTGAATTCAATCCGAAAAATCTTGCCGAAAGTGAAAACCGGAACATCCCTGATTGTCTTTATGTTCTCATTTCGTCTTTGAAAATCTGTAAAAATAGTTTAAAAACACTTGCATGATTCTATCCAAAGCACACTGGACGGAAAGCCCGATTTTTTGGCATAAAGTCTAATCCTGAAGGTAGAGAGTTGAAACTTCGTACAGTTGTTAGTAATAGTGTGTGTAGTAACTGTTTAAAATTTGAAACAGATCGGACCACGCCCACTCAAGCCGCCCCTATAAAAAAGAGTTGTGAAGTAGTAATTTTTTGATTTTAAGCTCTCAGATTTCATTTTTAATGAACTGCTTCTCAATATTGATCACAAAATAATATTTAAATTTATTTTACTATAATATGAGAACAAAAAAAAAAAAATTTTTCAAAAAAATTTTAAAATTTTCATTATTATAAATCTGCAACATCTTATGAGTATGAAAAACATCTAATAAGTATTAATACCCTAGATGGGGACATACCATTTTACTTTGCAAATGTGTAGCATGTCTTTCAAAGCCCAGTTTAATTAAAGATTTGAATAAAAGCCACTGTAAATGCTTAATTTTCGAATTGAAAACATTTCGGCCACATTTTGGCAAATATTTTCGCACGTAATTGTGAAAACTTTTGGCTTTTTGATTAATTTTGGCTCTCGTGTTTAGGTCATCATCATCCTATCCGACTTGACCGAAAATCCACTCAGATATTGCCTCTTTGGCCCTCTTGTTGCTCCATGCTTCGAGCAACTAAAAACTGCTGAAGACAAAAGTAGCTGCAATACATTCAATATTCCGGAAAACGCGCAAATTTGCGCAATGATAATTATTATTCTCTTAAACTGTATATTTTCATTCAAAACGTGACATATTTACTTTTTCGCACAGACAGGCGGGGAACTAGTTCTACTCCACAATTCACGAACACTGGATTAAACTTTTCAACATAAATCGGGTTAGCAACACAAGACACATAAGCAACAAATAACACATATTAAACAATTTTTACTTAGGATTAATATTAAACATACCTTGCTCTTCAATATCCATTTTAGATATAATTTAAAAATAATAACTGTTCAAAATTAGACGGCTTGAAACTTTAGAAACTTTCGCACGTGTCAAAAGTAAACAAAGCGCTGATATAAAGTTTGACTTTGACGCCCTGGTACAACACCAGGGTCGCAACTCTACTTGTTTAAATTATCGATTAAGTGTGTTTGGAATATCTATTTTCAATATATAATATCAAAATCACAAAAGCTTTTCATGACTTTTTGGACTTTATGCCAAAAAATCGGGCTTTCCGTCCAGTGTGC